>JACBKR010005195.1:0-19723 GCA_014218235.1 Colocasia esculenta
ACGACATATACCCCGAGAAGAGGGTTCAGTCTAGCTCCTAATGGCACTAGTTTGCCTATTTTTCATTTAGTAGATCGAGTGTATTAAGTGTTCACCTCCAAGCGGTCTGAACGAGGTGTTTCTGGAGGATGAGACTTCTTCAACCCAAAAGGTAGGTGATCTCGGCCAAATCTAAATAAATCCTATATCAATGTGTAGAGCATCGAGTCTACTTTCATGTGCATGTGATTTCGGCGATTTTCATAGAGTACATCTTGAGTATAAGCGTTTTCCCTAAGTCACGTATGTCTAGGGCTTTTTTAATTCTTCATGTGTTTCACACAAACCGAGGCCGATTTGGGTCAAACCCAAACATGAATCTTCTTCTACTAATTGTCCTCAACGTTTTTCATGTTAAGAGTTTTGTCTAAGTATCGTCGGATTGTAAGTTATAGGTCAATCATGAAGGTTGTCACATTTTTTCTGGGTTTCAGCAAGATCCAAAACTGCGACAACACCAGACGTCGCGATTCATGTTGCATGAACTACGTCGCGATTTGTTAAAGGCGACAGTCAGTTCCTCTCGCATTTTAATGTCTGACAGGTCAACCGCATACATGAAAACTGTGCACTGTATGGTTGTCAGCACCTGTCATGAACACGACGGTATAGGCCGTCGCGATTCTGTGTGGTTTCCCGCCCAAAGATTTTCTCTGTATTTTTATATTTCGTATTTAAAACCATCTCCTCAATGTGACGGGTCGACCCATCATGATTCAGAGAGTAGTAATTAACGCGCCGGTGTTGACCGTCGCTATTTCCCTTTGAACAGTGACCACATGACCCGTCGCGATTTGAACGCGACGGGTATATACGTCGCGATTTCATACTGATTACCGTACTGTGTTTTGTTTGTGTACGGCTCCTTTAAGTGCGTCAACTGATTCTGACGTGAATACAGGCCGAACCGAGATTGTTCTTTCTGGCTAGGTAGTCAGCATGTTTAGTCTCTTAGTTTTGTAAGCATGTTACATAGTGTGCATTGGCCTAAAAGCAATCAACCCATTTGAAAGCTATAATGACATGAATATGATCTAATGTGTATGATATTATATTCATTTGATATCATCTTGTGATTAGCTTGATGTGGAATTGTCATAATAGAATGTGATATGATTTGTGGAGATTACATGTTAGTGTAGACTTGCTTAGTTTAAGAGCATTCCCATTATGTTACTTGTTTATTGCGTATGGACTTTCCTTATTTATATACTTTCCAAATTTCCATAATTTGTTCATCCATTCCATACATGATTAGGAAAGTTCCGTGACACGTCACTTACACGTTTGCACGATTAGGCACACACCCTCTTGGGAATTGGAGCTCTCTACCAGTCATTCCGTATTGGCAGACTACTAGCGATCTTTCCCTAAGACCTCCGTAGTCTCCATACTCTATGGATTCCCTCATAGAGACCGAGTTGGTTGTACCATGAAGTACCCGGAGATCGAGAGCACTTGTACCGTGTATGATCTGTCATCAGTCATCTCTTGTCAAGACATTATAGAATTATTGAACATACGATCTGTCATCAGTTTTACTGCCCCAATAATCGCTTGAGCTATTGTCATAACCTTGACTCTGGAATGATCATGTCCTTATTATTTGAAATCCGTGGCCATAATATGTATAGTTTGATCGGCACAACGTGGGACTTCGATCCATTTGACTAATCCTGTGCATAGGGGCCCTGTCTGGTCCTGGGGAGGAGCACCCCAACGTACTTATAACCGCGGAGTATGGACTTGTGGTGCGTGGCATGGCACTGGAATGTGTGCAAGATTTGTGGGAATGTGCCTTCGTCATAAGATGATAATTTGATATATACTCTGATCACGTGAATATGTGATATCTGTGTGAATATGGCCAATTCTTGTTTACGTGGTAAGAACTCATTCTTGAAATCTTTGCGATACGATTCTATTCTTGAATTACCTGTCCATACTTATGAAAAGTCAGTATTTGTTTCGTTATGATATGCGATCTATTTAGCCATTTGACTTGTTAGAAATGCATGCACAGACATCGTGTTCCTGTTAAGATCCTGCTTATTTAAAATGCTAAACATGTCCATTAGTGCCGCACATTGAGATTAAATCCTACTGGGCTAGTTTGCTCACCCCTATCTACCTAAACATTTCAGGTTGTAAGATGAGGAGCATGTATTAATAAGGGGGCTTGTGTGCCGAGCGTAGAGTACGCTTTAGAGAGTCTTTCTTTATTCTAGATAGAGAGAGATTAGTAATCATTGTATTTTGTCTTTCTTTGAGAGTTAGATGAGACTAGTAGTAGTGAGTTGTTCTTATTTTGACCTTTAGAGATTGTAATATTCACTTACAATGACTAAAGAGTTTCAATATTGAATTATGGGTCTTGTTGATGAGTCATTTGTCTTGGCTTCTAGACGCTTACTTGTTCGTCACGTTCCCGATTTAATTCCACTGCTAAAAATCAGGACGTGACAGAGTGGTATCAGAGCCTGGGCTTTCCCTAAGTCCTAGGCAATTAGGAATGATAGGACGAGTGTCATTAGAACCCTCAACTCGTGTCAAGAACTTTGTACCTACCTGGTGAGATTGGTAAATCTTGGGCTAAGTCCTATATTTTATAGATAAAATACCATAAATTACAAGGCATTAACAAGGGGTAAGGAAGATGACCATGTGATAATTTATCTTGAAGGAACTTAAATCAGCAGCAATGGAGGATATACCTGCACCATTGATGGATGGACAGAGATCGATCCAGAGACTAACCGAAGCATTGCGACAAGCTGCCCAACTACTAGAAGATGCCTTAGGAACTTCTGAAGAAGATACAAATGGAAAGAAAAGGTCTATGGACGACAAAGGAGTTGGCGAGGCTAATAAGAAAGAACAAATTACAACCTCAGGAGACCCCAAACCATCAGCCGGAGAGAAATGACCCAACAACAGTGACAGATCGCACAAGAGAAAGAAGTTCAAGAAGAGCAATAAGAAAATAGTTTCCGCTCCTGAAGGAAGATGCCAGCACTGCAACAAAATAAATCATCGGTCCGGGGAGTGCTAGAAGTTTCAGGATAAATGTTTCCATTGTGGTAGCCAAGACCACAAGGTTAAGGATTGCCCTAATGAGAAATCAAGCTTAGGGAATAAATGGTAGAACAAACCAAGGAAGGAGGTATGAGAGAGGTATTCTTTCTAACTCGCTTTTATTTGACCCTGAAATTACATCACCAACCAATCATTATATTATGAGCAATTCACAATTAACCTCTCTGTAAGTCCAGCTCATAAACACATGTGAATTTGGGTACCAATTCTTTTAAGTGGGGGAGGACGTAACACCCTAAAATTCAGTAATTGAAAAATTAGAAAAAATTGAAAACGTAAATTCAATATAGTAAAATAGCAAAAATGTATGTGTCCATTATTGTACATACAAAACCCATTAGAAAATTCCATAAAAACCATAGTTCCACTCTAAATAATACTCCCTAATAACCCACGAAGAAATTCTGCAAAGGAAAATCGATGGTCCAAGTTAGGTGTTTTGCGACTAAGTAACATAATCAGGGAATAAGTTGGGAAATCATTATACACATATTTAGATGAGTCAGAAAATTAAATAAAAATCATAGATAGACTTCAATATATCCTCTAATGATCCATCAAGAAATTGGGTCAATATAAATTATTTGGGGTAGCTTTAAGAGTATTGTGACTTATTATCGTAATTAAGAATAAAGTTGGAAACTATTCATGTGTATAAAATATGATCATGAACCAAATTAAAAATGATGGTGGACTTTAAACACATGGATTGATAGCCTATTAGAGGAATGGTGTAGCATCCCGGAAAAAGTCAGTGATTTTAAATTGTAAATAATGGCAAGAAATAATTTTTGTATTATCGAAATGGTAGAACGTACGAACCACTATCGTACATACAATAACACATCGGAAATTCCGTAAAATTATAAATCACTGCCAAACATTATTCCTAAGTGTTCCATGAAGAAATTCATTCAACGAAAAATTCGATTGGCCAGTGTACGTCACAATGTGACTAATTATCCAAATTAGGAAACTAAGTCGGAAAACTGTTAACACGGAAATATAACATGATCCCACATTAAATACACATGTTGGAGAGACTTCCAACATCATGTATTGATGACCCATTATTGGAATTGGGCCAATGGAACACCTTTGACCCAAGAATAAATTGAAGCAAGAAAAATACATGAAAATTCTAACTCTAATTGAGCTGAAATAGAAAGAGGTAATTAGGGCAAATTCTAAGGCAATTAGGCTCTCTTGGCAACCCAAATTCGTGCTTACCATGGTAGGATACTTCTTAAAACCTCACACACTCTATTGGGGTCTGAAATCATCAAATTATGGAAGTGGAGGTCAAAACCGCACCTTTCCTTTCCTACACCCAATGGGACTTCTAAAACACCCTAGATGTATATATACAACCCAAGGTGGAGGAAATCACCCAACTCGGAGCTTTCTTCCCCGCTACATCTACATCAACCTGTGCAGATAGCTCTTCTTGGAGTCGACCATAGGTAAACCAAACCTTAACCAAACCATGCAAGACATATACCCATGGAAAGAGGGTTGAGTCTAGCTCCTAATGGCACTAGTTTGCCCATTTTTCATTCAGTAGATCGAGTGTATTAAGCGTTCTCCTCCAAGCGGTCTGAATGAGGCGTTTCTGGAGGATGAGACTTCTTCAACTCAAAAGGTAGGTGATCTCAGGCCAAATCTAAATAAATCCTATATCAATGTGTAGAGCATCGGTCTAATTTTATGTGCAAGTGATTTTCATTGAGTACATCTTGAGTATAAGCGTTTTCTCTATGTCACACATGTCTATGGCTTTTTGCGTTCTTCATAATACGTTTCACGCAAACTGAGGCCGATTTGGGTCAAATCCAAAACAAGACCCTTCTCTACTAGTTTCCTCGATGTTTTTTGTGTTAAGAGTTTTGTCTAAATGTCGTTGGATTGCAAGTTTATAGGTCATCATGAGGGTGTCATGTTTTTTTCTGTGTTCGGGCAGATCCAAACTGTGACACTCCAGACGTCGCGATTCATGTTGCATAACGCGATGTACTGGTACATCGTGGTTTAGAAAAGGTGAAAGTCAGTTCCGTCTGATCTGTGTGGTTTCCCGCCCGCCAAAGAATTTTATGTATTTTTATATTTCGTATTTGAAACCATCTTCTGAACGCGACGGGTCGACCCGTCGTGATTTAGAGAGTAGTATTAATGCGTCGGTGTTGACCGCCGCTATTCCCTTTGAACGGCGACCACATGATCTGTCACGATTTGAACGCGACGGGTATGTACGTTGCAATTTACATGCTGATTACCGAACTGCATTTTGTCTGTGTACGGCTCTTTTAAGTGTGTCGACTGATTCCGACGGGAATTAATGGCCGAACCGAGACTGTTCTTTCGGGCTAGTCAGTCAGCATGTTTATCTCTTAGTCTGTAAGCATGTTACATAGTGTTACATAGTGTGCATTGCCTAAAGCAATCAACCCATTTGAAAGCTATAATGACATGAATATGATTCTAATGTGATGATATTATGTTCATTTGATTCATCTTGTGATCTAGCTTGATGTGGATTGTCATAATAAGAATGTATATGAATTTGTGGAGATTATATGTTAGAGTGGACTTGCTTAGTTTTTAGAGCTTTCCCATTATGTTACTTGTTTCTTGCGTATGGACTTTCCTTATTATATATGTTTTTCGATGTTTCCATAATTTGTTCATCCATTGCATACATTATTAGGAAAGTTCCGTGACACGTCACTTACATGTTTGCGCGATTAGGCACACCCCTCTTGGGGAATTGGAAGCTCTCTACCGGTCATTCCGTATTGGCAGACTAGCGATCTTTTCCCTAAGACCTCCGTATGTCTCCGTACTCTATGGATTCCCTCATAGAGACCGAGCTGGTTGTACCATGAAGAACCCCAGAGATAGAGAGCACTTGTACCGTGTACGATCTGTAATTAGTCATCCTCTTGTCAAGACATTAAAGAATTATGAAACATAGTTATACTGTCCCAATAATCTCTTGAGCTATGTCATACCTGACTCTACGAATGATCATGTCCTTATTACAATGAGCTTGTTATGGAAATCCGTGGCCATAATATATATATGTTTGATCGGCACAACGTGGGACTTCGGTCCATTTGGCTATTGCCTGTGCAATAGGGGCCGTGTCTGGTCCTGGGGAGGAGTGCCCCAACGTACTTATAACTACGGGAGTATGGACTTGTGGTGCGTGGCATGGCACTGGAATGTGTGCAAGATTTGTGGGAATGTGCCTTCGTCATAAGATGATAAGTTTGATATGATACGTCTGATCACGTGAATATGTGATATCTGTGTGAATATGGCCAATTCTTGTTTACGTGGTAAGAACTCATTCTTGAAATCTTTGCGATACGATTCTATTCTTGAATTACCTGTCCAATACTTATGAAAGTCAGTATTTTTTTCGTTATGATATGCGATCTATTTAGCCATTTGACTTGTTAGAAATGCATGCACAGACATCGTGTTCCTGTTAAGATCCTGCTTATTTAAAATGCTAAACATGTACATTAGTGCCCGCACATTGAGATGTAAATCCTACTGGGCTAGTTTGCTCACCCCTATCTACCTAAACATTTCAGGTTGTAAAGATGAGGAGCATGTATTAATAAGGGGGCTTGTGTGCCGAGCGTAGAGTACGCTTTAGAGAGTCTTTCTTTATTCTAGATTAGAGAGAGATTAGTAATCATTATAATTTTTTCTTTCTTGAGAGTTAGATGAACTAGTAGTGGTGAGTTGTTCTTATTTTGACCTTAGAGATTGTAATATTCACTTACAATGAATAAAGAGTTTCAATATTGATTATGGGCCCTGTTGATCAGTCATTTGTCTTGGCTTCTGGATGCTTACTTGTTCGTCGCGTTCCCGATTTAATTTCACTGCTAAAAATTGGGGCGTGACATAAGTGATTAGCAATCCATGTTATGACAATCAATGTTTAAGCAGGAAGCAATCGATGTCTGCCATGAGGCAGTCGATAGTTGATCGACTATTAAGGTCGACTATCAGAAAGGAAGTCTACCTCGACTATCAATAAGTCGGAGTCAGACATCAACTTTCAAGAAGTCGGAGTCCGACATCGACTTTCATGTAGTCGAAGTTAGAGATATAACATGAATATTTGGCAGTCTGTCTGTCTATGAATATTCAACATGAAAGCACTTATGATTTAACATCAAAACATTGATATTTGATGACAACAAGATAAGCCATGATTATGTCAGCATCAAAACGTATCAAATCAATCATCATCAAAATAATAATTATGCTTATTCACAAAACCATAACTCAACATAAGGATGAGCGGACGAACCCATTCCTAACCCCGTGAAGGCTTTAACACGATCAATATATTCCTCTGGGAGGTTAAACACCCCAACATCACTTCATATTTTCTATTCGTACAGAAAATGCGCTAAAAGGGGAGTATGTGAAGATCCGCATCACCGCGTACCACCACCTCGAAAGGGCCGACCGGAGGAAGTGAGAAATACCAATCGAGAATGAACGGTAGAACGAGTGCACCTCTGGCCATCTACACTGCTCCTCAGACACTGACTCCCTCACATAATGTCTTGGCTGGCCACACCCATTACAGACGTCAGTGTTTTGACTCGATTGAGTGACCTACTGAACTGTCTATTCTTCCTTCAACTAGAAACTGCATCTATAACGGGCCTCCCGATCTGCTTTGATGGCAATGGCTCCCAGAGCGGAATAGCTTGTGGAGCATCTGATAACGCACAGGCAAATTAGTACCATAGAACCCTTGATCAAACCATGATATGATTTCACTACCTAGAAAGGGTCCTTGAACCTCTCCTTGTGGATCTTGGTAAAACAAACTCAAATTTTTCAGGAGAGACCCCAGTTCAACTTTTGGATAAGGAGTAGGTGTGAAAAACTCTTGTGCAGTTGGGGCTTGATCATGGTTAACAGATGGCCATTGGCTAGGAATGGAATACTCATTATCATAATGACATGGTCAACCCACTTGGTACTATGGGGCTGAGAGGATGGAGATGAGGTGTGAAGTGGGTTAACATGTTTCCTCAGTCCTGAATCAAGTATGTGATTTGTAAGTTGGGTGACCATAAAGATAGGACTTGAGTCCACTTGAACCATTGGCCTGTAAAGTAGGTTGGATGAATGGTAGTTTAGGTTGAGAGTGAATGCCTAATGGGCTGATCCAATTTGTCCAATTGAAGTGCCAATTTCTAACCATGATTGTCAACTGATAATATCACAATTATCAGAATAATCATGCCATTTTGGATGACTAACTTGATAAACTCATATGATTTCTATTATCATGAACATTAATTGATTAAATTCAATTATGTGTTGTATTTGCGGTTAATGGGCCATTTTATGAGTCTAACGGGCCAATGAATCATCCATCTAACAGGTCAAATCTGGCATATACAAAAAGTTGCAAAACCCTAACCACATTCCTCCTTCTTCTTTCTCTCTCTTCTTTCTATTTTTTAAATATTTTCTTCCTATTTTAAAACCTCTCTTTTAGAGAGAGAGTCTCTATTTAAAAAGCCCCCTTCCTCTCTCTCTCTCTCATTTTTTATTCCCTTCCCCCGAGCTCTCTCTCTCATTCCCTCTTTTCTCTCCCTCTTTCTAAACCGCAGCACCTTCCTCCTTCTCGTTGCTTCTTTCTTTTTCCTCTCTCCTCTTTTCCCTTTCCCTCTTTTCTCCTTCCTCTCCCTCCTCTCCTCGGTTTTTCTCTTCTTGCAGAAGACGAAAGCAGCAGCAGCAGCACTCGGCCCCCCCAGCCCAGCCACGACGCGCTGCGCGCCTGGCTGCCCCACCCTCGCCCTGCCCGCGTGGCCCCGCCCCGCGCACGCCGGCGTGCCCCGCCACTGCCAGCGCCCGCCCCCGCGCGCCCGCGCCTTGCCGCGTGCCCCTGCCGCCTGCCGCCTGCCGCCCCGCGCGCCCCGGCCTCCCACCTGCCCCCTGCCGCTGGCCCCCCGCCCGCTGCCTGCGCACGCACCCCCGTCTCCCGCCCCCGCCCTCCACGCGCCCGTCTCCTTCCGCCCCCCTCCCCCTCACGTTGCATGCATGCAACGTGAGGCGCCGCGCGCCCTCTCTCTCCTCTCTCCTCCTCGCGCTCCTCTCTCCTCTCCTCTCTCTCTCCCCCTCTCCTCGCTTCTCTCTCTCCTCTATCCCTCTCTCGTTTTTTCTCTCCTCTTTCTCACGTCTCTCTCCTCCTCTCTCTTCTCTCTCTCCTCTATCCTCTTTTTCTCTCCTCTCTCTCTCTCTTTTACGCTCTCTCTCCTTTCTCTCCTCTTTTCTCTCTCTATTCTCTCACTCTTCTCCCCTCTCTCTCTCTCTTGTCTCTCTCTTTTCTCTCTCTAGTTTTTTTCTCTCTATCTTTTCTCTTTTTTCAATGTACTTTGTTATTGACTTTTTCATTAGAATAAATCTTTGTGTTAAACTCTTTTTGTTATTGTTTAATAGTTATAACTTTATTAGGTTTTGTGTTCTTCCTTCCCTCTCTATCTCCTTTCTCTTCACTTATTTAGCATATTTTAGATTATTTAGTGCAACTTAGTTTAATGTCATCACGTTATTTTCCTAACTAAAAACCCAAAGTTTTCAACTCTAAAATCTAGTTCTCCGTGGATTCGACTCGGCTCTCACCACTTAACTATTGTTTCAAATCGTTAGTGTAAGCCGATAATTTTGAGATTGTTAGTCACGGTTTAACGACGCATTCGTGGGCTATCAATTTTTGGCCGTTGGCTCGTTGCCGGGGAGTTATTTTTAGTTTGATAATTTGGTGTTTTTTGTATATATTCATACTTACATTTTCTTTCCTTTTGCAGTTTAAAAAAAATCCAAAAACCGCAGGAAAATCAGAAAAAAAAGGTGAGTTGAGGTAGTTTCCTTCTCTCACTCTTTCCATTTGTTTCATTTCAAAAAGACGAGGATTGCGTTGAGGTAAGTACCATTAAAACCCTCTTGATTTAGTTTCCTTTTCTTAGTTTTCCATGTTTATTGAATTAAAAAAAAAAGAACAAAATCAAAATCTAAAAAAAAAATCAATCACTTGAATCCAATCAAAGATGTCATGTCAAGATTAGAAACTTCCATCTTTAGGACATGCATCATTTAGATTTCCATCTTTAGGAATTTTATTTTTTTGAAAGTTTCCTTTTTTGTCGAAGATTGCGGGAGGCAAGGTAAGAATCTCAATCTTTTAGAAAGCATGATCATGCATTGCCATGCTTGCATAGAACCCCTTGCTTGATTTTGTGGTGTGCACATCATTTCTAAAATATTTTAAGGGCAATTTCCTTAACAAGATAAGGTGGGGATTTGATCACCCTTCCTTAGCCCACAAACCACAATCTCCTGCATCTTTTGCATTCCCAAGCCCTAATAAAAGTCAGTAAACATTGGCCTTAGGGTTCACACTGAGGTTTAGGTCCACTTGGGCCCACTAATTGGTTTTGGAAACTGGTGTCTAAGGCTAGAGGTTAAAAGGCAACGCCTAAGCGGGAAAGTGGTTCTCTAATTAGGTCCCTACGAAAGTAGGGGAGCCTCCCACTACCCCACCTCTTACCTGGCCAGTGGATATACCTAATAGTGGACTTAAGTTGGTCTATGGCCACTTTGTGAGAAATCTCACTTTCAAGTCTAAGATCTCTAGGTCAAATAGGGTATGTTTTTGAAACTTGTTTGTCTTTGTTAAAAAAAAAAATCTAAAATTAAAAAAATAAAAAAATTCTCTCTCTCTCTTCTCTCAGTCGGTCCTAATGCATGCATGGTAGGAGATCACAAAGCCCTAATTTGCTAGGACCAATCCCAGAAATTGAGAGACTTCTCCATCAAAGGAACATTCTTTTGAAAAATCAAATGGCTGAAAATCAAGATAATCAAGAAATCCCCAAACAAATGAAGGATTATTTCATTCCCAATCAATATCAACCTTCATCTTGTATTCATCTCCCACAGAATCAAGCCATCCAATATGAGATTAAATCCAGCACCATCCAAATGCTCCCATCCTTTTATGGAAATACCAATGAGGACCCTTACAAACACATAGATGAATTTCTGGAGATTTGTTCCACTGTCAAGATCCAGAACTTCACTAATGATGCCCTCAGACTGACTCTTTTCCCATTCTCTCTTAAGGATAAAGCCAAATATTGGTTGGGCACTGTAGGGAAAACCATTAGAACTTGGGCAGAAATGCAACAAGAATTTTTGAAAAAGTTCTATCCCATAGGCCGAACCAATACCATGAGAAGAGCCATTACTGGATTTTCTCAAACACCAGGGGAATTAATTCATGAGTCATGGGAAAGGTTGAAGGAGCTTTTGAGAAAATGCCCCCACCATGGTCTCTCAAGATGGCAAATTGTCCAAGCATTTTATGAGGGATTGACTGAACAATATAGACAATGGTGGATGCTTCATGTGGGGGAGCTTTCATGAGTAAAGTGAGGATGAGGCCTATGCTCTCTTTGAAATGCTAAGTGAAAATTCAATTAATCATGCCTCACTTTCATCCTATGAGAGATCTGTTGGGCCATCCAAACGGGCTGGGTTTATGAAGTGAGAAATCAGGCTGAATTGGAGCCCAAATTCGAGAATCATCTCATGGCCCAAAAGTGGGAGAAAGTGGATACCATGGCCCAAACTGTTGCCTCTCTGGCTCAAAAGATGGACCAAATCTTGTCTAGGACCCATCAGGATTCCTTTGGCCCATCCCCCTCAAGCCCATGTTGGCCCAGACTCATATCATCAGGAAGTTTGCAACTTGTGTGCTAGTCCAGGCCACCACATTAATGACTGCCCAACTGCAGCCCAACTCCCACCTTTCATCCAAGAACAAGTCCAGGAACAGGTCCAAGCAGCCCAGGGATTTCCCAAGCCCAATCTGGACCCATTCTCCAATTCATACAATCCTGGCTGGAGAAACCATCCCAATTTCTCTTGGAAGAATCAACAAGCTCCGCCTCAAAGACCAAATCCCTCCATTCTCAAGCCCCAAACAACCATTCCAGAACCAGTTTCAGGCCCAGCCAAATCCGTACAATGGCACTTATGCTAGAGGGCCTCAGGCCCATTTCTCTCAGGCAGTCCAATATCCTCCTCCTCCCAACCCAAGCAAGTTCAGCCTACTTTTCAACAACCTCCTCAACAAAACTTTGAAGATCAGTTCAACCAACTCCAACAGATCATCTTGGCCCAACAACAACATTGCACACCAACAACAACAACTTTTGGCGACAAACCAACAGACCATGGCTAGGTTAGAAGCCCAAGTGGGCCAAATGGCTGAAACCACCATGAGAAGGGAAGTGGGCCAATTGCCTAGCCAACCTGTGGCCAACCCAAGGAACCTACCACCGGGCTTTGCTTCACAACCAGGCCTCCTACCTCAACCTGTCCAACAAGTCCAACCAAGAGGCCCACAATTGGAGAACATAAAAGCCATTTCAAGCCTGCGAAGTGGTAAGGTGCTAAGTGACCCACATAAGGGAAAAGAGGTTGTGAATAATCCTGAATTAGAGGCCCAAGATGATGCTAGTGATAGTGAAGAGGAACCTATTCAACCTGAGTTGGGGGAAGAGAACAAAGGAAAAGAGAAAGCTTCTGCAGATCCAAATTCTTACCAGCCCAAAGTGCCATTTCCAAGTGCTCTAGAATCCAAGCCCATTAAGAAGAAGAAGTCGGTCCAAGATGAGGAGTTGCTGGAATTATTCAAACAAGTCCACATCAATATTCCACTCCTAGATGCCATAAAGCATGTCCCGACTTATGCTAAATTTTTGAAAGAAATGTGCACTCCACGAAGGGAATCCAAGACGCAATTCAGAAGATCTGGCTATCTGAAGATGTTAGTGCAGTCTTGACAAACCACCTCCCTAGGAAGTTGAAGGACCCTGGTGCTCCCCTCATTTCTTGTGATATAGGTGGCATAACCTTTGATCGTGCCCTTCTTGATTTAGGGGCAAGTGTCAATCTTCTTCCCACCTTTATTTATGAACAATTCAACATAGGGGAACTCAAGCCCACTTCCATCATTCTGCAGCTGGCCGATCGTTCGGTCAAGACTCCACGGGGATTGATAGAGGATGTAATTGTCAAAGTCAATGACTGTTATTTCCCCGTGGACTTTCTCATCCTTGACATGTCCACCAACCAGGAGTTGAAACACACCCCTATCATTCTTGGTCGTCCCTTCCTCGCCACTGCCAAAGCCAATATCAATTGTGCTACGGGGATGATGGACATTTCATTTGGGGGACAAAAGGTCTCGCTCAATGTTTTTAAAGCATCTCAATATCCAGATCCCGAAGAAGGATGTCATTCTATTGACATTTTGACTGAGTCCATTGATAATGATCTAGATGTTGACCAACTTGAGGACCAATGCTTTACATGACTACCACTCCTCACATCACTCGCGTCTGGCACCTTGGTCCAAGGTCGAACCTCTACCGGCCTTGCAATCTGCACCAGCTCTACCTTCACTTCAAAGCCCTCCAGATCTTGAGCTTAAACCTCTTCCAGACTCCCTCAAGTATGTATTTCTGGGCCCAAACCAAACTTTGCCTGTTATCATTGCCTCCAACCTAAGTTCTACCCAAGAAGCTCAGTTGATAGAAGTCTTAGGGGAACATAGGGGTGCCATAGGTTGGACAGTGGCCGACCTTAAGGGGATTAGTCCATCTGTTTGCATGCACCACATCTACTTGGAGGACAATGCTACACCAAGCCGGGAAACGCAAAGGCGGTTAAACCCGAACATGAAGGAAGTGGTGAAGAAGGAAGTAGTGAAGTGGCTAGATGCTGGAATTGCCTACCCAATATCAGATAGTCAGTGGGTCAGCCCAACCCAAGTGGTTCCCAAGAAGTCTGGGCTAACAGTTGTGAAAAATGAGCAGGGGGAGGAGGTACCCACTAGATTGACCACGGGATGGAGAGTGTGCATAGATTATAGGAAGCTCAATGCCATGACCAAGAAAGACCACTTCCCACTCCCATTCATGGATCAAATCCTTGAGAGACTGGCAGGCCAGCAATTTTTCTGCTTTTTGGATGGTTATTCTGGGTACAATCAAGTGGCAATTTACCCAGAAGATCAAGAAAAGACCACATTCACGTGCCCCTATGGCACATTTGCTTTTAGGAGAATGCCTTTTGGACTCTGCAATGCACCAGCCACTTTTCAAAGGTGCATGATGGCGATCTTCTCTGACATGGTGGGAGAATTCCTGGAGGTATTCATGGATGATTTCTCTCTATATATGGGATTCTTTTGAAAAATGTCTGAAAAATCTGGAGAAGGTTTGGGCTAGATGTGTGGAGACAAACTTGGTGCTTAGTTGGGAAAGAGCCACTTCATGGTTCGAGAGGGCATAGTCTTAGGCCACATTGTGTCTGAGCGGGGTATCGAGGTAGATAGAGCCAAAGTTGGCCTCATTGCTGATCTTCCTTCCCCCACCTCCGTCAGACAAATTCGTGCATTTCTTGGCCATGCCGGCTTCTATCGCCGGTTCATTGAAAATTTTTCTAAAATTGCCCGTCCCTTAACTCTTCTCCTAGCCAAGGATGTCCCTTTTCACTTCTGATGATGCGTGCTTAGAGGCATTCACTACTTTGAAAGTGGCTTTGACCAAAGCTCCCATTCTTCAATCTCCTGATTGGTCACTGCCCTTTGAGATCATGTGTGATGCCTCGGACTATGCCATAGGTGCTGTTTTGGGACAACGCATGGATAAACGTCCCGTGGTGATCTATTATGCGAGCCGCACCCTCGCCGATGCTCAATTGCATTACACCACCACAGAGAAAGAACTTCTTGCTGTGGTTTTTGCCCTTGAAAAATTTCGATCTTATCTTCTGGGGGCAAAAGTCATCATCTACTCAGATCACTCTGCCTTAAAATATCTTCTAGCCAAGAAGGACTCCAAACCAAGACTCATCAGATGGATCCTTCTTCTTCAAGAATTTGATTTGGAGATTCGGGATAAGAAAGGTACTGAAAATGTTGTTGCTGATCATCTGTCCCGAATTCTCATCCCAGAAAGTGCTCCCATGTATGACTCCTTTCCCGATGACACCTTCTTGCTATTTCCCATAATACACCCCCATGGTATGCTCACATTGTCAATTACCTTGCGGTGGGTCAACTTCCTGAAGGATGGTCAAAGAATGAAAGGATCATTTCTTCTCTAAAGTCAAACACTATTTTTGGGATGACCCTGAATTATTTTTCATGGGTCCGGATCAAGTAATTAGGAGATGTGTCCCTGAGGAAGAGCAACAGAGCATCCTCATTTCTGTCACACCCTAGCCTGTGGGGACACTTCTCGGGGAAGAAAACTGCTGCCAAGGTCTTACAAAGTGGGTTTTACTGGCCCACATTGTTCAAGGATGCTTATGAATTCAGTAAGACCTGTCTGAGATGCCAAGCAGTGGGCAACAACTCTAGGAGAGACATGATGCCACTCAACCCATTCTGGTGGTAGAAATCTTTGATGTCTGGGGATCGATTTCATGGGCCCATTCCCTTCATCCTTTGGCAATGAGTATATCCTTGTGGCAGTTGATTATGTATCTAAATGGATTGAAGCCATTGCCACCCGCACCAATGATCATAAGGTTGTCATGAAATTTGTGCGGAGGAATATCTTCTCTAGGTTTGGGTGCCCTAGGGCCATCATAAGTGATGGGGGATCTCACTTCACTCATTCCCAATTTCGAGCTTTGCTTAAAAATATGGATAACTCACAAATTGCTACCCCCTATCACCCCCAGACCAGTGGCCAAGTGGAAGTGTCCAATAGGGAGATCAAGAACATTCTCCAAAAGACTGTTAGGCCCGATAGGAAAGATTGGTCAGAGAGATTGGATGATGCTTTGTGGGCCTATCGGACTGCTTATAAGACTCCCATTGGCATGTCTCCCTACAGGTTGATTTTTGGTAAAGCCTGTCACCTTCCTGTTGAGTTAGAGCATAGGGCTTATTGGGCCATCAAACAATTCAACCTTGACTTAGCCCAAGCTGGATCACATAGAGCCCTCCAACTGCATGAGCTTGAGGAATTGCGCAATGAAGCCTATGATAATTCCAAAATTTATAAGGCCAAGACCAAAATCTTTCATGACAAACACATTTTGAGAAATCCTTCCATCCTGACCAAAAGGTTTGGCTTTTTAACTCTAGGCTGCGCTTATTTCCAGGTAAATTGAAATCTCGATGGGATGGACCATTCATTGTTGTAAAACTTTTGACCATGGTGCTGTTAAAATTCTTGATCCTAAAAATGGTCAAACATTCACTGTTAATGGTCAACGTCTCAAACCTTACATGGAAAACATGCAGCTCTCACCTAAAGAATCCATTCCCTTAAATGATCTTGAGTAGATGTGCAGGAACTTCATTGTGTCTGGCTGAAGACATAAACTTAGCGCTTATTGGGAGGCAACCCAATATTTTTAGGACATTTAACTTATTTTTTTCTTTTCTATTTTGTTCTAGGTATTTGGAAGGCTAGTGGGCAACTCATCACCTTTAATGAAGCCAGTTTGCCACCACTCTCATGTGATCATCACTTTTGGCTGTACTATGTTCTTACTTTTATGCCATTGAGGACAATGTCATTCAAGTTGGGGAGGGCAAGTCTTTCAAATCTTTAAATCCTGCTGAAACATCCCATGCATTATTTTGTGCTCATTAACTTCACATATCATTTCTCATGGAAAAATACCTCAGTCTAGAATGATTTTTACTCTAAGTATATACTGGTGCTAGTGGCACGCTAAAGGATGAATTTTGTGGTTATGTTCTTAGCATTTTCCTCAAACTACATTTGAAATTTGATAAACCTTCACACATGTATGATAATGAATAAGTGTCATTCAAGAGGGTGATGAGAGTTTTACCTAATACTCATGATGAAGATTGATATTCTACACTCTTATTGAAAACTAATCGTGGGGAAAAAGCTACCTGCCTGCAAGTTATGAAAAAAAAAAATGATGATAAAATGAAGAAGGAAATCCCTAGCTTAGTAACCGGGCTTCAGCACCTCATGAAGTGTTGAAGTTCGCGTCAAACAGTGAACGGATATCCAAAAAAAGAAAAAATGATGCTGAAGGATGAAAATAAAAAGGCAGAGTGAAAGCTACCTGTAATTCGAGGATTTTATTGTAGGAGTGTAGAGTTGATATCATCTCTAAGTAATGGGTCAAAAACTCATACATTGTCTTAAGTAATGCTTATTGATCATAAGTGCATTCATGAAGGAAATGATAATTTTAACTGTATCTTGAGGAACTGTCTAATAACATGAACTGCATGATTGTCTTTGACACATGCTACTAGAACTGGAAATACTTATTGTTGATCAATCTTATCTCTGCTTTCTTGACATGAAAAATGATGTTTGAAGTTCCGGTTAGTCCTAATTATTCACCTGGGTGCATTGCTAAGGGACTAGCAATGAGTAAGTTGGGGGATGTGATAATATCACAATTATCATGAATAATCATGCCATTTTGATGATGAATATACTTGATAAACTCATATGATTTCTATTATCATGAACGTTAATTGATTAAATTCAATTATGTTGTATTTGCAGGTTAATGGGCCATTTTATGAAGTGCTTAACGGGCCAATGAATCAAGCAATCCAACAGGGGCAAATCTGGCATATACAAAAAGTTGCAAAACCCTAGCCATTCCTTCTTCTTTCTCTCTCTTCTTTCTTCTTTCTATTTTTTAAATATTTTCTTCTCTTTTCCTATTTTAAACCTCTCTTTTAGAGAGAGAGCTCTCTATTTAAAAGCCCCCCTTCTCTCTCTCCATTTTTTATTCCCTTCCCCCCCCCGAGCTCTCTCTCATTCCTCTTTTCTCTCTCCCTCTTCTCCGCACACCTTCCCCTTCCTCTCTTCTCTCCTCCTCCTCCTCTTCTTTCCCTTTCTCTTCTTCCTCTCCCTCGGTTTTTCTCTCTCTTCTCTCCTTCAGAGACTCAACGCAGCAGCACAGCGCACTCGGCCCCCCCCGCCAGCGGCCCCACGCACGCGCGCCTGGCCCCGCACCCCCCGCGCTGCCGCGTGCGCCGCCCCGCGCACCAGCCGAGCGTGCCCGCCACGCCAGTGCCCCGCCGCCCCGCGCCTTGCCGCGTGCCCCTGCCGCCTGCCGCCTGCCGCCCCGCGCGCCCCGGGCCGCCCCCTGCCGCTGCCCCCCGCCCCCCCCCGCCCCGCTGCCCGCGCACGCACCCCGCCTCCCCCGCCCTCCACGCGCCTGTTGCCGCCCTCCCCCCTCCCCCTCACGTTGCATGCATGCAACGTGAGGGCGCCGCGCGCGCCTCTCTCTCCTCCTCTCGCGCTCTCTCTCCTCTCTCTCTCTCTCTCCTCGCCTCTCTCTCTCTCCTCCTCTATCCCTCTCTCATTTTTTCTCTCTCTCTTTCTCACGTCTCTCCTCCTCCTCTCTCTCTCTCTCTCCTCTACTCTTTTCTCTCTCCTCTCTCTCTTTTACGCTCTCTCTCTCCTTTCTCTCTCTTTTTTCTCTCTATTCTCTCACCTCTTCTCTCTCCTCTTGTCTCTCTCTTTTTCTCTCTAGTCTCTCTATTTCTTTCTCTTTATTTCAAATGTACTTGTTTATTGACTTTTATTAGAATAAAATCTTTGTGTTAAACTCTTTGTTTTGTTTAATAGTTATAACTTTAAAGTAGTGTTTTGTGTTCTCTCCCTTCCCTCTCTATCTCCTTCTTCACTTATTTAGCATAGTTTAGATTTATTTAGTGCAACTTAGTATTAATGTCATCACGCTATTTTCCTAATAAAAACCCAAAGTTTTCAACTCTAAAATCTAGTTCCCGTGGATTCGACTCGGCTCTCACCACTTAACTATTGTTTAAAAAATCGTTAGTGTAGCCGATATTTTGAGATTGTTAGTCACGTGTTTAACGACGCATTCGTGGGCTATCATCATCACCCACATAAATCTCTTTTTTTATTTTTTTTTAAATTTTTTTGTTGTTGTTTGAAATATCTGATTTTTTTTTGTATTTTCAAATAAGTTAGCAAACAATTAATCCTATGACACCTATGGTTCCCTAGGACATAAACATTTGATTTTCACTAATCAATTGAGCCTAACTCAATCCACTCTCAAGCTCGTTAATTGGCCAGGTAAGAGGTGGGAAAGTTGGAGGTCCCCCCTGCTCTCACAGGGACCTAATTAAATAACCACTTGTCCACTTAGGCGTTTGCCAATAAACCTCTAGCCTTAGACACCAGTCTCCAAACTTGATAGTGGGCCCAAGTGGGCCTAAGTCTCAAAGCGAATCCTAGGTCAAGTTTCTTCTACTTTCTTTTATTGGGCTTTGGAATGCAAAAGATGCAGGAAGTTGTGGTTTGTGGGCTAAGGAAGGGTGATCAAATCCCCACCTTATCTTGTTAAGGAAATTGCCCTTAAAGTATTTTTAGAAATGATGTGCACACCACAAAATCAAGGAAGGGATTCTATGCAAGCATGGCAATGCTGATCATGCTTTTAAGAAAGTTGAGATTCTCACCTTGCCTCCCGC
>JACBKR010005196.1:0-19795 GCA_014218235.1 Colocasia esculenta
GTTCTTACGTTTAGTCAAAATTTATTCTTATGGTGTAGTTACGGTGTTGGAGATGTAATATTAAAATATTAATAAATTTTCTAACAACCGTAAGTACAGTAGCTAATATACTTACGAAATGAGACCGTAACCAACTTTCTGAAAATATTGTCCACACTTTGTTGTAGTGTGTGGGGCCCACCATACGATTAATAGAAGACGTTCTGTTGAGTATTATTTATTGCTCACTGTTGAGAATTTGTTTCCACATTTCTTGGTAACAACTGTAGCTGAAATACATGCGATCAATGGATCCCAACGTCTACCTTCTGTCATCGAAACGCAACTCAAGAGTAACATTGACGGCGCCGAGAGACGGGGGGGATTTAAGCATTGAATTATCTTTTTCTTGAAAAGGAGGAAGAAAATGTCGTTTACAACTTCCAATGGTTGTCATAACTAAGTTGTAATTGGTATTTTGCTAAAATATATGGCAACTTTCAAAGCAGAAGAATCAGTAACAACCACATACAATCCCTCGACAAAAGCTTTTGCCCACACAATCAAAGTCCGAACTAGATTCTACAGATGGAATTACACACACATAAATATGAAATATGATGTAAACGGTTTCCATATGTATGTTCGGAGTTTTCGTAATTTAATACCACTACGGACACACGATCAGGCGTTGGGTCCCACCAGGAGGTTCACCAGCGCCAGCGCGTTGCTCGTGTACTGCCCCGCCTGCCGCACCCGGCGGGTCACGTCCGCCTTCACGGCGGAGCTTGACGCGCTGGTTAACCCATCCACGCAGGTGTTCTCGTTGGTGAGGGCGGCGCTCATCCAGGTCTGGGCGTTGCTCAGCCGCCACGCCACCTCCGTCCCCTTGGCAGAGGGAAGCAGCTCTAGCTCGGCAATCGACTGCCCAGTAAGGTCGGAGCCGTCCCCCAGGGTCTCCTCGCAGTCCTGCAGCGCGGACACCGTGCGCTTGTCCAACTGTCGGGCGTCTGGGCCGTGGAGGACTGAGGAGACGTGGGAGGAGACGGAGCGGATGTGGGCGAGGCTGACGTTGCAGGCGACGCAGGCAAGACGGATGGGGTCCTGGGCGACGGCGTTGGCGTAGGGGGCGAGGGAGGTGTAGCAGAGGGAGGAGTACAGGCTGGAGGCGCAGCTCTGGCGAATGAAATCGGTGTTGGTGTTCTGCGGGGAACCAGCGGAAGCCTGGAGGGCCTCCGCCCGGTTAAAAGAGAGGCAGACGGAAGCGGTGATCGCCACCATAACTAGAAGGAGACCTCTTCCCGGCGTCGTGATCGCCATGTTCGTGTGTTGGGAGGAAGGCAACGACGGAAGGGGAGGAAAGAAGAGCCCTTGTCGCCGAGCTGTGTTAATTGGCCTGTGCGTTTGGCGCCCTTGCGCGGCGGTTGTTGCGGCCTATTTATATAAGGCAAAAACACCAGTGATAGTGGTGGCACAGAAGGTTTGCCGTGAAGGAAATAAACCGCTAAGGATGTTTAATCTTTTTCTAATGGATTAATGGTTAGATGTGTAGGCAACTCCTTCTTGGAGAGTGATCGATTCGATGGGATATCCTTAGCTAACGGTTGGATGGTTGGTGTCGTCATCATGCTATTAACTTGTGTGAGTCAGGCATCTACGTCTAATGGTGTTCGCTCACGGTGGCATGGGCTCAGACGAAGGAGAGGCCATCCGTATGGCCAACGGTGTTCGCTCGTGTGCCATGGGCTCGGACGTGCGAGGAAGAGACCATCGGCCGGTTTCTCCTATCCGTCCTCTTGAGCAATGTCTAAATCACGAAAGTTCTATGCAAGTTCTCCCCAATCCGACTTATGCTAATAAACGATGGAGTTGTTTTTTATGTACGTATAATCATGTGAATTGGCTTATACATAATAAAATAATAAAACTTTAATTTTTTGGAGGAGAGATATATATGTTTTCAGCAGTAGCATCAAATGTGTCTTCCGTCCTTCAAAACTACAAAAGTTGACCTCGAATTTTTTATTTACTTTATTAATTTTTCTTTACCATTGATAAACAAACTATTCAAAAACATTGTTCACTTTAATGCTAGATTCATTGACATCAAAAGCACATAAAATGAACGGCGTCGACAGTGGATTTATATGCCCCTTGGATTTGTGAATCTTTACATCACATGTACTGACTTTTATCATTCTATGGCCAATTTATTGAGGTTAGACACAAAATAAAAAAAGAATCATATCATTAGTTTAGATTAAGTGGCTACATATTTTTGGTGCCAAAAATGGCAATTGATTCCTCCTCCATATAATCTTGAGTTTCATGAATTGTTAAAAATAATTATAATATATCTTAATATCTAAACTTTTTTAAAATTATTGATTTATTATAATATTAACCTATTTTATCATTCGATGAGAGTTAAACTTTTAACATCATCCTTACAATTGTTTTTTAAAAAAATATTATCAATCGGTGTACATGGTGCCACTAAGCCTTGTTCCTGACTTGTAGACTTTATTCTCCATGCGTTTGGAGATTCCCTGTTAAGCCTGAAGCTAGCCTACTGGAACAATATTGCTCTTCTCGTTTTCTCAAGGACGACGCACTCGATTACTTTCATTTAGGGTCCATTTGGTTGTATGTAAAATAGTTTCGGAGAGAAATAGTTTTCACGGAATAACTTTTCCGTGAAAATGAAAACGTAATTGTCTATTTGATCGTAGGAAAATATAAAATTGTATGGAGGGATATGAGATCTTATGATCTACTCAATGAGAGAGAGTCATATATTCTTTGTGTACTAACACTATTCATCAAATTTTTATTTATTTTTATTTTTTTTATTTATAATATTTTAAAAAATAAAATAAATTAGATAACTAATAAAAAATAAATAACTTTGACAAATATAATTTAAAGTACGAGAAATAAAATAAAAAACACAATTGAATGAATGAATAGGTTTTATAGATATTTTAATAAAAAAATAAAAATTCAATTAATTAATGGAAAATAATTAAATTTGACAAAGATACTTAAATGAGTGAACAGAAAATAAAAATCTAATTTGAATGAATAGTGCGCCTAAACACTGTAGCAGCAGAATGCATCCGGCTTGCCCAGAAAACGGCATCCGCGGTTTTTCCGTGGATGCCAAAATTTTGATTTTTGTGATTTAATTTTACAGATTTTAGTTTTTCATGGTACCAAATGATATAAAAAATTAAGTTTTTCTGAAAACTATTTCTTCACCCGAATTTTCCGTGCAAACAAACAGACTTAATGTATGTATGTGTAGGTTTGACCTATTTAGAATATGGTGAGCCTTAATTGGTGAATGGTTCGTGATAAAAGAATGGAGAAATTTGTCGCAACTCTCATGCAAATGGGAAGTCCCACACGAAGTGTCTATCATGTTCGCATATGTGTGTTTTGATCGCGAGCCTAGCTCCACGAGTTTTGTCTTAATTATATAGTAATAATTCTTCCTTTGACCCGCTAGCTCTTTCTTAATTCTTTTATGTTCCTACTTCTCGTCCCACACACATGGTCCACTAAAGCCTCCAAGACTAGTACTCCATGAAAGTTGACAAGTATAGAACTCTTCCAGCTGAAGCATGCCTCTTTGCGGTCTCTGCATGATGTTATTCTTCTCGAGTGAGGACATGGGTTTATGCATATGCATGCCATCTAAGTGACAGAATCCATTTCAAAGATATGCCTTTTCGACGATGTTTCTTCATGCCATCTCGATCGTGTTCTATTTATCGCGAGAGGGTCTCTCTCAACAGTGATGAATGGCAGAAGTTCACGGCAGAAGTTTATCTTGAGTTGGATTTGTCGCTAATAAGAACATATCTGCTTCTTCCTCATTGCGTCAAGTTCTCCGCATTCAACTCTCTTGTGCTTTCCAGAAGCATATAAGATCGATCGTTGCGTGAGGAAGATTACCGATGGTCGAGCAGAACACAAATAACAAAGCCGGCGGGGACAAAGTGTTGTCGGTCTCTTTGCACTCCCGCATATATCAAAATTATAGTGTCGGGTGGATCACATATGTTAATCTCCGATTTGTCCCCCGGCCCGTTTCCTTCTTATAGATTTGTGTTCTAAGTCGTGTAATTTTCTTTTATATCAAATGGCAAAAACGTTTTGCACCTAAATGCAACGTTCAGCAACATCAAGGTAGCTGTCCACTTGAGATGAGCAATAACACAAAGTTCCCCTGCGCCGCTGCCCAGAACTATGTATATGGTGTTGAGCACCACGGCCCATTCGTTCAGTCCATGTGGGCGTAAATAAACTTAAGAGTTCACAATAGAGTTATTTTAACCCTTAATCAAGGGTGAGGCCGGATTGGTTTTCATTGCTGTGTGAAGAAGAAAACCTAAATAGTAGGTGCCGCTGTGTGACAAAAAAAAAAAAAAGGAGAGAACAGAACCCGAAGGGTGCTATGCGGCTGTTGCCGGAGAAAAAAGAAACAGCAGGTGCTGCATGCTGCGGGGCTGGGAGAAGAAAACCGCGCAAGAGCTTTGTTTGTGCCGCTGGTTGCTCGCAGGGTTTTTGCTCCTGGTTGAGGGGAGCAAGAGATGAAGAGGAGGAAAGAAGTCTAGGGCAATGTAGACACAGTTCTCAATTATTCGACCAGCAATGTCGCCACAGTTTCGAACAGAATTTTTAGCGTGTTTTTGCTGTATTGTGGGGAGGGTTTGAATTCTTTGTGCAGGGTGTCGTAATTCTTCTATACGTGTTATGTTATTCTCTTGTGATTGTTATTCGGATCTTAAGATAAATAAGAGACTCTAAAATTTATACATCATTAAGTTTATAGTGGATTTAATTATGTTCCGCTTGTCCCCTGATCCTTTATTAGAGAATTTTTTGTATAAATCTTGCTGACGTTCTCTGAATATGTTAACGACGTGTTTGTTATGGAGCAGAACGGAGTTGTATTCGATCCCCAATGGAAAGTTAAAATAGTATTTAATGCTTGAGGACGTGCATGCATGGTTCACTCAAACCTTGAATGAGATCTGTGATATTCTCACCAAAGATCGAGCTTGTTTCAGTTATAACTACAGACCTAATCCAATTGAGGCTCATAGCCCAATATCTAAGTGATTAATCAGTTAAAACTTCTATCCTTAATTTACTGTCACCGTGATAGAATGCGAGATCATTCAAATAAGAAGGTAGGGCGTGTTGATAATTTATTCCATCTGAACAAAATAGAATGAGTTATGCATAGATTAAACACCAAAAGCTAGTATATCTATTTTATTCCAAACTTATATAGATCCTTTTATCCCCACATGTGAGTTCGATGTAATTAAGGATATATTTAAGTTCAGATATATAGCCCCATTTTTTTCTTGGCAATATCAAACTAAGATTATGTGAACAAGTCGGGCTTGTCCCTTCTTATCTTGATGCTGCAATACGTGCTACATATATGTCGTCCCAATGACGATGCTAAAGTTTTGCACTATATTCGATATTAAAATGAAAATTTATGAGATGTGGTGTGATAAAATGGTTGAGGTATTCAATCTTGGCTTTTTTGGAGATAATACAATGTCTGAATAATGTCTTAAGAATAAGATTTTTTTTTTTAGAAAAAGAATAGAATAAGTAGATAAGGCGCTATAGTACACCATCAGCATGACAATTGTGGATACGTTTCTAGACATGCTGTTGCTCATAATATTCTCTGCCACGTGTAATGTTTAGCATTGATACGTTTATGTCATCATCTTCCTCTTATAGCCCCGACGTATGGTTGTTTGTTTAATTAGCATGGCAGGAAAAGATGGATATATACCTCCCTGACATCTATATGAATATTTTGTATCCGTGGAATGCCGGCTAAACGTACAAATTAAACGTGATTATGTTGTCAAGATATGTATCCTGACCACATATCCGATCCAATCCATAGAATAAGTACCATTATAAAAGTTACAGTAGAAGTATATATAATAGTAGAAGTATCCATGGAAGTCCATTTAGTCTAAACGTGCGCCAATTAATTCCAGATCTGGGGATTATGGGTGCATCAGATCCATAATTAACGGTGATTATATGTACTCTTTCGGGGGATAGGGGATGTTCTCGTAATTAAAATTTGGCGATAAACTGTGGCGGATGCGCAGAATTTTAATTTAGCAACATTTTTAATGATGCACTCATAAATTATATTTTTAATTTAGTGGAGTCACCAATGATAAAAATTTACATTCACAAGATCTCACTAACTATAAGCTAGATCCATCATTGGCGATGGGATATACTCTTGCATGCCATTAATTTGACCAGTGTCAAACACCTATCAAAAGTATTTGTGGTTGTGTTTTCTTGTTCGGTAATGAGTAGAACGGGCCTCCATTTGAAGAGAGGGAAAGAACGGTCGCCGGTGCAGACGAATGCCTGCAAAATTAGAAAAGACGTCAGAGGGACTGGTTGGAGAATTCGGAGAACCCTCCGATACCGAAGTCAGACTTTACTATTTCAAGAGGCTGGAAAGGAAGGTTCTTTTGGTGTGTGTGGTTCGCATGTGGGCGATTGTGTGAGATGATTCTGCATACCGTTGCATGAAGGTTACATGTTCCATATATAGGCATGGGACCTAAAGGGTCTAGATGCAATGATGACTGAAGGGACGAGATGGTTGAGTTCCCAAGGTGGGGGATCTCTCGCGCTTGTGCTGCTCCAAATCGTGGGGAGGTGTGTCACGCCGTCCTATTAACTGCCATGGGGAAGTGAAGAGCCGCATAGCGTTGTAGGCTATAGAGGTACCAATCAGGAACCTGTGGACCTGTTCAGTGCGGTGCCGGTGCCCGATGGTGACTTGACACTAGAACCAAGGAGGGTCCGAGCATGAGCTCGAAAGCTTGTTCAGTGAGGTTTTAGGTCTTCTTCTGAGTAGGAGTGTTCGGTGACTCTATCCTGCTAGGATAGGTTCGGAGGCGTCCGAAGACCATACTTTTGAGGACCCTGGGGTAGGTGGCAACTGGGACGTGTTCAGAAGCTCATAGCTATTTATGAGGACACGTGGCTGATCAACCATCGCCCTACTACGCTACTGGGTCATATTGGGTCTATGGACCTAGGAGGCTAGAAACAGCCTCCACATTCCCCCCCCCCCACCCTCTCAAGCCTGCTTGGATGTGATAGTGAGCACCTGAGAGGGGAGATGACTGGCCGGTATCGTCTTCCTTGCATTAAATGTGATGCCGATTGCGACGGTATGTACAGTATTGGTGACGCTGTTGAAGTCTTCTTGGTATCCCCATCTCATGATGGAGGAAGAGGCGTGATGTGACCTTGAGTCGAAATGGTCTGTTCAAACGAGCCGTTGAAGCAGGCGAACCGCCATTTTCACTCTTTGAATTTTGCACCTCTCCTTCCTTGTAACGAAAGGGAAAGAGGAGGAATGCTTCACGCTTCCCCGTCTTCGAACGTCTTTTTGCCTCTGCTGCTAGTCTTCACATCCTCTTCATCCTTTCTCCCACTCGTCTTCGCCTTCTTCAACTTTGGCGTCAATGGCTAACCGGGAAGGAAGATCGTGGCGGAGACCAGCAACTAGTCACCGAAAAAGGTGAAGGTGATGAAGTATCAGAACTTTGAGGGCTTGCACGAGCGGTCCCAGATCAGGGAGGAGTATGAGATCGTCCTGATCCGCGAGGATCAGACGTATCTGACAGATAAGCTTGAGTGCTTCGTCCTCTCCCTGAACCTGATGGAGGCAGGGTTCGGTTGCTAGTGCCAGAGATCACCAAGGATCTGATGAATGCCTAAAGGTCGCCCCCATTCAACTGACGCCAAACGCATGGAGAATATCTTCGTCTTCTATGTCATGTGTCAAAAGCGGGGGATTCAGGCGTTGGCGGACCTATTTTACAACCACTACAGCCTCGCTTCATCCTCGTAGTCTGGGTACGGTATTATGTACACGAAGCATCAGATAAACAAGATGCAGATCCACTTCTCTCCTGCCTGTCGAACAACAAGGGGTGAACCAGATGCGTCTTTTTGTTGGTCGGAAGAAGGGAGCTGGAGCCCTAAAGTGGGGGTTCCCTGTTCGGGTGGTCGAGCCGCCCAAGAGGGTAGACGCTGCACCCTTCTGATCCAGGATGTGGCCAAGGCGTCCATGGAGTTGTCCAAGGTGCTCGTGAATCACGTCGAGCTACTCCTGACCGAATACAAGTTGGTCAAGTACAAATTGATACGAGCCTGGGGTAAATCTTCCTCCTCTTGTCTTTGCCTTCCGCTTGATTTATTGAATCGCCCGTGACCTTGTCTTGACCATTATAGGTGCTGCAGAGGTGGCTGCTGGTCGGAATCGGAAGGACCAGGTCAGGTACGCTGAGCAAATCCCCATCAAATTTAGTTGACGTGTATCGGTGAGGATGTGATGGTGACGACGACGGAAGCCGTTCGACCGTCGTCAGGGGTTAGCCTTCCAGGCGGAATCCCCTAAAGATTAGTCTTCAGAAGGAGGTTGCCGCCCCACAGAGGGAGGTCGAGGAAGAGGCCGACGAGGAGGATGCTACCCTCCAAATCCAGCTTGGCAAAAGGAGGAAGCTGGTGAAGGCGGCCAAAGAGGAGAGTTGGGAGAAGGAGCCGAGATCGACATCTGCTGCGCTGGAGCCCCCCACCACAAAAGGGGTGCTAATGGAGATGGGTCTTCTTGGCCGTGAGGACATGGTCATTGTCGACGACCAGTCTGATAGCGACTCCTTCGAGGAGCTTCTCGGGGTGTTGAAGCCCTTGGCACCTATGAGCAGATGCCGGGAAACATCAACTGCAAAGGCTGTGCCAGTGGCCATGGAGGAAGCACCGAGCACAGTGGTGGCGATGGTGGGATCTGCGACAAAGCAAGCACTGGACCCACACCGATAGAGTAGAAAGAACTGGGTTCCTCCCTGACCGCAAAGACGGCGAAGGTGGAGTCTGTGGCGGAGCAGACGCCCGTTGTTTTTTCCAAGAAGTCGGCAGACCAGGATGAAGCAGTGATCCCACAGGGGGCACTTGTGGAGGATGCCAAAGACCCGGAGGCCACGGCGATGAACGTGGTTGCTGAGGAACCAGCCACTCCTGCTGAGTAGACAGCCGGGACGGTCAGCGCGAGGGTGAAGTCTGACAAGGATCACGCACCCCTGACGAGGGTGTTCCTGACGAAGACCCCTATTCAGCCTTCGCAGGTTGGCCTGGAGGTGGCTCTGGAGCATCTCTGAGTAGGTCCCTCGACCCGAGCCTTGCCCCCCTGTCCCACTACCGAGCAATTGAAGGTGCTCCGATGATGCCCGGGGAAAGCTCGGAAGCAGAGGAGGCCGATGAGGAAGGGATCACGGTGGTTTCCTCAAGAGGAGAGAGTGTCGACGCCAACGCCGATGAGATTGCCCGCGGGATCGTGCAGTCGGTGACAATGCTCCGGAAGCTGGCTGCACAGATGCAATTCCAACAGATTCTCTGGGATGCCGAAGTCATGGCTTTGGTGGAACGAGAAGAGCAGAGCTGGTGCTGCGAAGCTTAGCAGCAAAAGGAGATCGAAGACCTCTGAGCTGCAATGAAGGCTCCGAGCTGAAGCTTGTTGTCGTTGAGGCCAAGAAGGCCACCATTATTATGGTGCTTCAAGAGGTCAAGGCTCAGGGCATCGCTACGTACAAGGCTGGTCCAGGGTTCCAGGAAGACATGGAATAATACGGTGCGTCATGCTACGAGGTCGGCCTTCTGGTCGGTGACCGCCAAGGCTGACACCATGCCACGGTGGAATACGCCCAAGAAGCCTTCAATGCCGCACTTCGGGAGTGTCGTCAGCGGACGTGGTATCCCCGCCTTGACGGAATTCGCTTTGCTAACTTTCGATCAGGGCGGATGCCTTCTGAGGCCGAAGATGTTGGCCCCTCCGACTAAGCTGCTTAAGATTTGTATATTTTTTACTTTTGGTATGTAATTTGCCTTTTGGGGCTATGTACAAGCTTTTGTTCATGAATGAAAAAGAAAGTGTTACCCTTTTTCGATTCTCTCCTTTTCATGTTGGATTTTTTGCCGAATCGTTATTCGTTGGAGTGTTTTTAGGTTTTTAGGTACCGCGCAATCCTTCTGAGCTGAAGAGCTCTGGCCAGGGGTTGTACCAAACACCATTCTCCCCTAAAACCAATAGAAAAGGAATGGAGAAGTGGAGAATTAACTTTTCTAAAAAGAGATGCAAGCGGCCCTTCTTATGAATAGTAGGCCTTTAGATTTGAAACATGCCAGGTCCTCGGTATGGTTTCGCCTCTGAGGGTAGATAGCTTCTAGGTGCCTTTTTTGAGAACTTGGATGACCTTATAAGGTCCTTCCCATTTCGGGGTGACTTTGCTTGTTGCTCTTAGTGGGTCCGAAGTGGAGAACAACGTAACACTAAACCTCCTTCGAAGAAGCGCCGCTCACGAACTATGGAGTTGTAATACTGCGCGAGTCACTGTTGATAGGAGGCCAACTTTATGCTGGCGTCATTTTGACGTTCGCCGAGCATGTCAAGGTTTTCCCTTAGTGCGCAATTATTGGCTACTTCATCGAAGTGGCTTTGTGCGGAGTGTTAGGAGTGCGACTTCCAAAGGCACCACAGCCTCTGTGCCGTAGACCAAGTGGAAGGGGGTCTCCCCGATGGCAACCCGAGCAGTTGTTCGGTGGCACCAAAGTACATTAGGTAGCTCTTCTACCCACGAACCTCCTGCTGCCTCAACCCTCTTGTGTATCCCATGTAGTAGTGTTCGATTGGCATTTTCCACCAAACCGTTCTCCTAGGGATGTGCTACCGAGGTGAAGTGGTTGTAGATACCGAGCTTCAAGCACTTCTTCTTGAATACCTTCAGACGCCGAATCGGCATAGGATGTTCTTCCATACGAACTTCCAAGTTGCCTGATCGATAACGGTGGTGACAGGTTCTTCTTTGATCCACCAATGAGGTCAATTGCCCAACAAGTAAAGGGTCATGGCTCAAAGAGGGAATGTAGTAGTTTGGCTGGCTGATGAATGAGCTGACCAAACTTCTGAGATTCCATGCACTTCTTCACATAAGACTAGCAATCCTTTTGCAAAGTTGGCCACCAGAACCTGCTCGAAGGATGGTGCGCTCCAGGGTCCTTCTGCCCAAGTGGCTTCCGCACAGACCTTCATGCACCTCTTCAATTCCCGATGTCGCTTTGGCAGGACTAAGGAACTTCAAGAGAGGCCTTGAGAGGGAGTGCCTATATAGCTGCTCTTCGGCGATGGTGAACCTCTGACTGTGCAATCGAACTTGACTGGCTTCGGCCTGGTCAGGAGGAAGTTCTCCTAGGAGGAGATAGGCCAGGATAGGATCCTTCCAGCTCGGGGCTGGTTGAGTGGTTTTGATGTTGTCTGAAGATGCTAGTCTGGCGAGTGCATCTGCTTGTGTGTTCTGCTCACGAATGACATGCATTACTTCAAAATAGAGGAGGCCCTCTGCTTGGCACTTGACTTGTTGAAGGTAGTGCACCATGCGGGGCTCCTTGCCCAGAACTATCCATTGACCTGGTTGCGATCAGTTGTGAGTAGCTGAAGGCTCAAAGCCAAAGCACTCTGAGATGCCTTGCCATCCTGATTCTAGACAGTAGTGCTTTGTACTCGGCCATGTTGTTGGAGGTGGCAAAGCAGAATCTGAGGGCGTACTGGAACTCTAACCCTTCTGGGGAAGTGAGGACCAGCCCTACACCGCTCCCCGTTGTAATCACGGGGTTGCGCGCCCCTCGAAACACACAACATGGTCAATGTTCATGGCATGATATATGGATGTGATCGCCACCTAACATGTTTCTCTAAGATATCATTGAACAACAAGGGCTAATGTGCTAGGAAAAGGAACTGAGAAGGGCGACTCACTGATGTCGCGACGGATATACCTGTCGCGATGTGAAGACTTATTGCGACGCCTCGACCGGGTGCATTCTTCTTGTCACGATGCAGGATGTCGACGCCTTCTCAACAGTGCGGGAGATGAGTGGAGGAACCTTCTTCCTACTCTCCGGCCAGCTAAAGAACAAGAGCTCCTCGTCTACTCTTGCCTTAGTACCTGCCAAAAGAACGAAACCCAAGAAGAAACCCTGTTAGACCATATTTAAGTGAAGCATCTATTCAAAATGAAATGAAAAGGGTGAAGCATGGGCGGAACAAACCTGGGGGGTGTTTTGAAACACCTTGGGTTGCATAAAAACGTGGGAAAGAAAAGATATGCATCTATCTAAAAGAAAATAACAACATGCATGAGGGGAAAGGAGGAGGAAAGGGCCACAAAGGTGCGACTCCCTGGCTGTGGATGATGTTTGTAGGGCGTGCAGAAGTCTCTGAAGAAGGTGGAAGTCGCCTCCTCAGCCACCAAGCTCCATACATGAGGAAAGAAGCATGACTTGATGAAGATGATAATGAGAAAATGAGAGAAAATGGAAGGCGACGAGATAAGGGGGAGCTCTGAGGAGATTTTGGCAGCACTTCATGGTAGCTAGGGGTGCTCCCTTCCTTCTGAAAGGGTAGGGTCACTTATATAGAAAGGAGAGAGAAAATTATGTCCATAAGTGATAATGGCCGATGCAAATAATAAAAATTGAAATAAATCTGCATGGAAGAGTTCTAGGAGGGTTCCAAGGTGAGATGGAACCTCAAACCGTGGATGGGGGATTGTAGGAGTTGTTGTGGATGAAGATAAGCCAATGGAGGATAAAGTGGGGTGGTTGCAGAGGCCAGCGCATAGAGACCATGTCGTGACAGGTTGTAGGTACGCGACAAGGATTGTCGTGATGACCAAGGTGGTCACAACCATGAAGACACATGAACAGATATGCATGGGCTGTCACGACGGCCAAGATGGATGCGATCTGAAGAGTAACGCGACGCCACGACCCGTCGTGTTAAGGATGACCGATCATATTGGAGTTTTAATCGATTATTTAGGAAAATAGTCGATTATTTAAGGACTTTAATTGGTTAAATGGCATGAACGCTACCCTTAAGGCCGTCGCATTAAGGTTTGACGATTGAAACCCTAGGACAAGGACTCTGAGGTATGATAATTGGACGAGACAAGCTGAGATTTGAACTTTAATGCGCTCAAAACGTGGCTAACAAATGGGCTTAAGGTGAGTGACCAACTTGGGACTCATTAAGGGAACATGAAATATGGTTCGACTTATGGGTCAAAATCAGGGGTCTACACCAGTGACACAAGAGGACCTGTCCACGTAGAGCTCCCATGGTGGTTTGTCTACTACTGGAGGGTCTATCTCGGTAGAGAGAGTGCATTCAGCCACGAAGTCTGCTCGTGCTTGAGCTTTTATGGCTGTCCTTGGGTAGTAACTAATTTTGAATTCTCTGAGATCAATGGCCCACTTGATAAGCCTTTAAGAAGCTTTTGGGCATTTTAGAATGAGCTTTAGTAGCTGATTGGTTAACACCATGATCAGATGGGCCTAGAAATACGACCTGAGTTTTTGGGCAGCCTGATGAGTGCCAATGCAAGCTTTTCTGCTCGGGGGTACCTCCTTTCAGCCTCTTGTAGCACTTTGCTAACGTAGTAGACTGGGTGTTGCACTGCTATCTCTTTTCTGATCAATACCGTGCTGATGGAGTGTTCGGTACTAATAAGTACATAAACAATAGTTCTCCGAGAACTGGTTTTGAGTGAATTGGCGAAGCAGCGAGGTACTTCTTCAGGTCGTTGAGGCGCCCTTGGAGACTCGCTGCAATTTGAAGAAGGGGAAGCTCCTTTCTGCTGCTCGGGACAAGAACCTATTGAGCGCCGCAAGGCGTTCAGTACAGAGCCGCTGGATGTCACGTACCATCTTTGGGCTACCCAACTCTAATATTGCTCAGATCTTCTCAGGGTTTGCCTCTATTCCCCTGTTGGAAATGAGAAACCCAAGGAATTTCTCGAATCGCATTGAAGGCACACTTGGATGGGTTGATCTTCATGTTGTGCCTTCACAAAGTAGTGAAGGTATCTTCCAGATTGGCAAGGTGGTCGGGCCGCGTCTCGATTAGCATGTCGTCGATGTAGACTTCCATGTTGCACTGATCTGTTGCTCAAACATCTTGTTGACTAGTTGTTGATATGTTGCGCTAGCGTTCTTTAATCCGAACGACATTCTAGTGAAGTAGTAGAGGCAGAGATCGGTCATGAACATTGTGGCACCTTGATCGGGATGATGCATACTGATCTGGTGATAACCAGAGTATGCATACAAGAAGCTGAGGAGCTCGTGCTCGGACGTTGCATCTACCAGTTGGTCTATGTGCAGCAAAGGGAAGTTATCCTTCGGTGTTTCCTTATTGAGATCTTTGTAGTCCACACACACTCCCCACTTGCCGTTGGCCTTGAAGACGAGGACTACGTTAGAGATCCACCTCGGATACTGGGCCTCTCGGAGCAGCCCGGTTGATTGGCTCTTAGCGACGTGGTCATAAATCATAGTCTTCTATTCTCGGTTGATGAGATGCCTCCTCTACTATATAGGCAGCACCCTTGGATAAAGATTTAGATAGTGAGTGATCACCTCCGGAGAGATACTAGGCAGCTCATCGTCCGACCAGGCAAATGCATCCATGTTGGCGAACAGAAAGGCTCTGTAGCGACGTTGCTCGTCTTCTAGTAGTAATGCGCCAATCTAGAGGACATGCTCAGGGTGTTGTCCTTTTGGATCGGCAACAGGTCTTCAGCTGGCATCCCGCGACTGGTTGAGTCATCTTCGATAGGTGTAGGTGGAACCACTGGGTCTCTTTTGTGGGCTGTTTGTCCCTTAAGGAGACGACATAGCACTGTCGAGACTGTGTTGGCTTCCGAGCACCTCTCCTATGCCATGAGGGGTAGGGAACTTCATTTTTGGTGTAGAGATGAGGGTACGACCTTCATATAACCAATTAGGCCCTTGCCGAGGATGGCATTGTACCCTGGCATACTTTTGATCATCACAAAATCCACCATCATCATCACACTCTTCGACATTGTTCTTAGGGTAATGGACAGATGGATCTGAACCATTAGATGCACCAAAACTCCAGAGAAGCCAAACATAGGTGTTTACTGGGGATAGCTATTCGGGCTTCAAACCTATGAGGAAGCAATCATACACCAATACATCCGGTGCAGTTCCATTATCCACAAGGATACATCGCACATTACAATGATTGACGGTGGCTAAAATGACCAACGCATCGGTATGTGGAGTTGCAACTCCTACAAGGTCATTATCCGGGAAGGTGATGGCCTCCTCGGACTGTGCACGTGCTAAGTTCAATGGATTAGGAGCAGGCCGTGGCTAAGGAGACCGCTCCACCTGGTGCACCCTCCGAGCATAGTTGCGCCGACTATGGCTGCTTGCTCTGCCCACTTCTAGACCTCCCGCGATCACATTCATCTCCTGCCCGTTTGGTTCGTTGTAGATGGGCTATTCGGGAGTCCGCTCTCGGTGTCTCAGGCGGTCTTCATTTCGGCACATGTATCGTCCAACATAGCCCCTCTTAATCAAGGATTCAATCTCGTCCTTGAGCTGGTGGAACTCGGAGGTGTCATGGCCAGGTTGCGGTGGAAGCGACAGTACTTGTCCTGATTACACCTGCGGGGATCGGAGCACATCCTGGGAGGCCACCCATAGCAACTCTCAATTTTTAAAATTTTAGATAAATTAAAAGAAATTATGAATTAATTGAAAATCTATTAAGCAAAATAAGTAATGGGCTTTCCAAGATGACTTGTACAAGAGTTATGGGCCACAAAGTAAAAGCCCAATGTTTGATGGGAGCTAAGTAACCCTAAATTCGTACCTTAATATTAATAATTAAAAAGGGTCAGATAATCACTATTTTGATCATTATTATCCTAGAAAGGAGTCTAAGTCTATCCTAACCTCTTGGTCACAGATCTAGAGCCCACCCCATGCCAAATCGAAGGATAATTGCTAGGAAAATGCTAGATAATCATGAAAAATTCGGAGTTGGAAGGGAAGAAAGAGTTTTAGGAGTTTTGGTAACATCAAATATACAAATACACCTCTATCTCATCTCTAGCCGACCCTATTGAACCCTTCGAGCTAGGAGGATGAGGAAAAGAGCATTGGATGCGAAGATCGAGGAGAAGGAAGGCTTGGAAGGGAGATCTTCACATTTTTCAACTTTCTTGCCCTAGGACTTCAAAGTGCTGAAAGATAGGCAATCTCTCAATCAAAATTAAATTAAACTCGACCCTAGATAGATCATGATCCATCTTCGAAAGCCCCATATTTCCCCCATTTTCATCATGCCGTTTAAGAGTATTTCATGCCCAAAATATTGTTGAGAACATGTGGCCGACCCCTTATGTTCGCCCTAAATCCTTTCCATACTTGATGTCATGGCATGAAACTTTTATTGTACATTCTACTTGATGTCAGGGATCTAAGGATGCCCTTTTCCCCAATTTCTATCAAGTACTCTTTTAGAATTTAATCATTTTCCATCATTGTGTCTGGTCTTTGGTTCATTGCGAAGTACCTTGTATATAGCATGATCATACCATGCCAGAAGTTTAATTACTCCTATTGTAGATACTCTTGCAAGTCTAGTTTCATTTAAAAGTGATTTCGTGATTTTTCATCATACAAATTTATATGGATTTTTAAAGAGCCATGTATCAAGCTCTTGGAGGACTAGGCCGCAACCCAAGGTGACGAAATTCACCTTTTGGGCTCAGCCACGACCTCTGAGAACGCGACGGCCAGACTGGTCGCGTTCTCAGCCTGGTTGAGACATAGGCGCGTGTCGCGTTCTGAACGCGACGGCTTGACACGTTGCCTATCCCTATCCGATACTGATTGCCCTGAATGCGACAAACCCAAATGTCACATTTATGGACCGATTTCTTGATCGCAACAGGTCTTCCTGTCTCGTTTCAGCGCATTGATCGATTGGCCTGACCCCGTTCACTTGAACGCGACATACCTACCTGTCGTGATTTGAACGCAACAGGTACCCCTATCGCGATTTGCCTATGTTTTTTAAAAATCTTAATCTTCATGTAAACCATGATAGGCATGCTCTATAATCATGGTTGAACCCCAGTAACAAACTATTATGAACATTAAGATCATGATAATATTCATGTGGTTTTATGAATTAAAAGATGTGTGCACAACTCTCACATACTACTTGATCCTCTCTCTCATATGCACACACCAAACATGAATTTTGTCGTGAAATCTTATAGAAATTACTCAATAATATATCTGGTAATTAAGTATAATTATTCATGTAAAATTTCCTATTATTTTAAAAGACTTGTCTTCATTTTATTTGTTTGATTTAATATCGTTATCTTGTCCCTCTGCCTCGAGCACTCAAGGCTAGATGGACAAATATTTTTATACACACATTATCTTGGCTTGGACGACCTTTTCGTTGAGAATACTTTTGACTGGACCAGAATTCCTTGTCAACGCCTTCGGAGACTCTTGGCTTGGCAGACGTCCATTCCGACGAGCAGGTTGTACCATCAATGTCCATTTTACCCTTATAGATCAGCATGATCCATCGGCCTTATATTTTCTCTCTTACCTTGAGATCACGCGGACCTCTGGCATGTGTTCATAGCACGGCTATTGGGCAGTTAGTTACTTCCACCAGACTACCGGTACAGGATCGTGTGTGTTGTGCAACTATTACTATCGACTATTTTTGTTTAACAAATTTGACCCTCATTGTTATCTACTTTCTTTATCCTCTCATCTACTCACATTCTGTCTATGCTCTCATCTATTCTTCAATTGCTCACATCTATTCTTGATACTCTATTTGGCCATCTATTGATTGTCTAAGATTAAAAAAAACATGATCAATGCCAGGCAACATTATAAAGGGCCCGATCTGGTCCTGGGAGATGCGCCCAAAAAGTGCTAGTGCCCATGGGAGTTTTAATGACCAAGGTGTATGGTATAACATCCAAGTACTATACTATAAAGATTAATCTATGACAATCAATTCAAACTACTATGTTATCTCGATTGACAATAAGATCAACCAACGTGCTTGTAGACACCCGATTCTGACTTATAAGTTGAATTATATTTCTTGCTATCCTAGTGAGCCCATTTGGTCACTCACCTTGAGCCCATCATTAGCCTTATTTTGTGCCCATTAACAACTCAAAATTCCTTGAAATCCCGCCCATTGTCACTGGAGAGAGTCCTTAGGCCTAATAATCTTATCCTTTAATGTGATGGCTGATAATTCACAAATAATTAATTTTCTTGACGCGGCGTATCGTAGCGTCGCGTTACTCTGTCGCGACGCCAGAGGCCGCCGCGACAGCCCATGATATTCATGCACGTGGGCATACTGTCGCGACACCTAGGGCCGTCACGTTAGCAAGTCACGGCCCTACAATACGCCGCGACAACAGCTGCGCTTGTTAGCCTCCGCAAACCAATTCCTATTATCCGCCCAAGGCTTTATCTTTATCTCCAAGCAATATCTCAACCCCTTGGGCGAGGTTTAGGGCTTGGGGACTCTCTTGGAGCTCCCTTGGACTCTCCCATGCGAATTTCAATGGGTTTTATCTTCATTTGATTATGAATCACTCAAAAATCCTATAAAAGCAAGGCCCTCTCTTCATGAACGGGAGAGCCCCCATTTTTACCCCGAAGGGCTGCCGAATTTCTACTGAGTTGGACTTAGCCTCATAGCCCTCCATTCCCTCTCATTTTTCTCACATTCCACCACAAAAGTTTGCTCATTTCACATCCATGGAGCATGGATCGTGAGGACGGCGACCCCCATTCTTCCAAGAGCTTTTGCACGAGACTTGGACGCCATCACAAGCCAGGGAGTCGCCCCACATGGGGCTCATCCATTCCTTCCTCCCTTTTCTTCTTTATCTTCATGCATTTTATTTCATTTCTAGATAGGTTGCATCCCTCCCCATTCCCACGTTTTTTTTCATACACCCTAGGGGTTTAAAAACCACCCCCAGGTTCGTTCCCACCATGCTCCCTCTTTTTTTTCATTTCTGTTTCAAGAGGCTGGACAGGAAGGTTCTTTTAAGTGTGTGGTTTCACATGTGGGCGATTGGGTGGGATGATTCTATGTACCTTTGCATGAAGCTTACATGTTCCTTATATAGGCATGGGACCTGGAGGGTCTAATGCAACCTTCTCCAATGATGACTGAGGGGACGCGACAGTTGAGTTCCCAAGGTGGGGGATGTTTGTTTGAGACGTCCCTTAGGACTTCGCGCTTGTGCTACTCCAGATCGTAGGGAGGTGTGTAGCGCATGTCCCATTAACTACTATGGGGAAGTGAAGAGCCGCGTAGCACTGTAGGCTATAGAGGTACCGATCAAGAGCCTACAAACCTGTTCCGTGCGGCTGCCCAGTGCCCGATGACCTGACGCTAGAACCGGGAGGGTCCGAGCATGAGCCTGATCAAAGCTGTCGGTGAGGTTTTAGGTCTTCTTCCGAGTAGATTTCTTGTTGAGTCTACCTACTCGGATAGGTTGAGAGGCGTCCGGAGACCATACTTCTGAGGAACCTTGGGTAGGTGGCAACTGGGATGTGTTCGGAAGCTCATAGCTGTTTTCGAGGACACATGGCTGATCAGCCGTCACCCTACTGCCCTACTAGGTCATAATGGGCTTATGGACCTAGGAGGCTAGAAACAGTCTCCACAGTATTATTTCTGAATACCATATTACATTTTTCTTAAGAATGGGGTATCTGATGTTGCTCAAATCACCCAAGTCTATGAATTCCCTTTATTTCATACTTGAGCATAAGGGTTCGGGTG
>JACBKR010005197.1:0-19701 GCA_014218235.1 Colocasia esculenta
TAGTTGTTAGTGTTAGTAAAGGTAAACAGCAAACACACAAAGGCAATCACACTACACATGGATTATCCTGGTTCGGATCCCCTCTTCTAGGAGTCCTACGTCCAGTCCCTGAGCAATACCTCAGATTTCACTACCAAGGGTACAGTCCCCTTATGGCCCTTACACACCCAGCCGCAACTGGTCTTCCTCTTCACACACGGAGAGGAATTACAACACCCTGGATACCACCAGGTCTTCCTTCTACGCGAAGGGAATACACACCCTGGAACTACCAGGTCTTCCTTCAACACGAAGGGAAAAAGGAACACAAGAATGTGGAAATGAAAACAAGCCCCTAGATCAAACTTATACAATGCTAGATCTGAAGCTAAGACTGAGAAAGAAAGGATCTACAGAATTGATCTTCTCTCAGTACAGAGGCTCTCTCAAGGATCTACACTATCTCAGAGAGCAAGAGCTAGAACAGATGTGAGTGAAAAACTTGGCTCTTCAGTTTTTCTCATAGAAGGCTTGAAAAAATCGTTGTAAGCGTTCGCTATCAATTCAAGGTTTTTCTTCTAAGCTTCAGTCTTCTTTATATATCTTCTATTTGAAATTTTAACGTGAAGTACCGTTTGTCTCTAAGCTTTCGTTACGTTAGACTGCATGTCACTGTAGAATCTTCTTATTCAACAGTCTTTAGCTTTCCATGCACACAACAAGAGAAGATCACAAGAGAAAAGATCTTCTCTGATATCCGTTATCTTCCATATTGTCCAACGTTGTATTGAGTGCGCTGTCAGAGACCTGCACGCATTAAATGCTAAAGCAATAGACGCTAGGTTGTCTCTTGTTGTCAGTCAACGTTAGATTGATTTTATATCAAAAAGGAAGTTCCATTCTTTCTTCTAAAAAGATATTTACAGTATAATCATGGAAAAGAAGATATCATTTGCATGTATTGCAGTGGTACATTTGGTTGTCAGAAAAATATACGTGAAGATTTTGACTTTTCAATGTATTCAAAAATGAGTTCAAATATCAAATCCATGAAATCTTATATGCATGACTTATGAAATCGTTATGCAAAGGAGTCATTATCCATGTAAATCGTTGTGCACTCATAAGCAAACCGATGCACAAACAAATCGTTATATAGACAAATCGTTATGACTCTATAAGCAAATCGTTATGAGTAAGTTTCAGAGACATGAGCAAATCGTTGTTTGCTGTATCGAATCGTTATGGTGACTAGTCATTATGTAACTAAATGAATCGTTACAGTGATAGAGTCGTTGTGTAACTTATCGAATCGTTACAAGGATCAATCGTAATGACACTTAACGAGTCGTTGTGAAACCGAAATCGTTGTAAGTGCAAATCGTTGTGCTCACTTAAGAAATCATTGTGAGAGCAAATCATTGTCTCACTTAAGAAATCGTGTGACGACCAAATCGTTATGAATCAAGTCGTTGTGAGAGGCAAATCGTTGTTCTCACTTATCAAATCGATGTGACGACCAAATCGTTATGAATCAAGTCGTTATGCTTTCTTAGCGAATCGTTGTAAGATCGATGCGATCACTTAGCGAATCATTATGGAAGCAAATTGTTATGCTTCTTAGCGAGTCGTTGTGAGACCAATGCGATCACTTAGCGAATCGCTATGGAAGCAAATCGTTATGCTTTCTTAGCGAGTCGTTGTGAGATCGATGTGATCACTTAGCGAATAGTTATGGAAGCAAATCGTTATGCTTTCTTAGCGAATCGTTGTGAGATTGGTGCGATCGCTTAGTGAATCGTTATGGAAGCAAATTGTTATACTTTCTTAGCGAATCGTTGTGATCAATGCGATCACTTAGCAAATCGTTATGGAAGCAAATCGTTATGCTTTCTTAGCGAATCGTTGTGAGATCAATGCGATCACTTAGCGAATCATTATGGAAGCAAATCGTTATGCGAGAGAGGGAAGTCGTTATAGCATACAGAAAATCGATGTGTACTTAGAGAAATTTCATGCTTTGAACTACACATTGCTATAGAGCAAATAATACTTACCCATTTAGCTTGTTATTCCTTGTTTCATTTCTGTACTCAAATCTCATAGAAAATATGTTAGATTAAACTTTATTATAGTTTTGTTAATCACCAAAATAAATATGTAATTAATTTAAATTACATAGGATAAATTGATCATCAATCTCCCCCTTTTTGGTGATGACAAAACTTAACAATAAGCATAGATGATCTGAATGAATCTAAACAAAATTGCGGAATATAAGAGATATATTTCAGAAGTACTATATTTCTCCCCTTTTTGTCATTAAGCAAAAAAGATATAAGAGTGAGACAAAGAAGAGAGAAAAGAATAAGGAGAACAGGGATCATTTTATTCAATTTTGACTAGATACAGGAAGATAGAAAGCAGGAGACAGAAGAGAGGCATAATGAGAAATGACTTCCCAAGCCTTTTCTTCCTACTTCTCAAAGTACAGCCTAAAAACCCAGGTTCTAGAGAATAGGAAGGTCCCATGGTAGGAGCCATCCTGGCAATATGACGAACCAACTGCTCATCTAAGAACTGAGCATACTGATCTCGATCAGGGAACTCTAAAGAAGGTAACCTTCCCAAAACTGGCACAGGCGAGGAACTGATCTATAGAGCTGGATAGAAAAGCTCCTGGTGCTTCAATTCTAGCCGCATGGCCACATACACTTATACCTTTCAACCTATGTCTGATAAGGATCATGAACAAGGTGAATGGAGTTCATGTCCAGAAATGTGGCAGCTAAAAGTGGAAGTTTACCTTCCTGGCCTGAGATACATTCAGATCAGTAAGCTGCTGAGCAGATAGGGGATAGAATCTGACCCACTCTGAAGGAGAGAGTCTTTCACATTTCACAAAAGAGGGCGAGGACATCAGCATTGACATGGCCCTGGTGATATTCCCTAAACAAAATCTGTGAAAGGCAACCAGATGACCCTCTGCACTTTGATTCTTCCCATGACTCTGGCAAAATGCTCAAAAATAATTGAGCCAACAGCTAATTCCATGACCAGAGAGTGAAGTGGGGGAAGAAAAACAACATCAGGTACTCGAGGGTGGCAAAATCAACCTAGATTGCTTCAGTGCAAGTTGACCCAAGAGCTCTAATAGCTTGATTAAACTACCAAGCTGAATTTCAGGGAGACGATGGAGATACCGGTAGTCATTTAACATTTGAAAGTACTGGATCATCTTGATTTCCTTTTGTATGAAAGGGGCCCAGGTGTCCTGTGGAGGATCTGGAACCATTCTGATAAGGTCAAGGAATGATCCCGAGGAGGAACCGGGCTGATCGGGCATGAAGAAACTTATTGTACAAAGTCTTGTGGCCCCGAGCCCACTACTCTTCAGTTTTAGACTCAGCTAGGGAAAAGATTTTGGATTTTTCAGATTTTGAAAGAGGGGTGTAAGGCAAAATGACATTAAGATGGTCGGTGAGATTTAGATGAGGAAGGTTAAGAATAGTAGCATAAGCAACTTTCTGAAGGAATTCTCTATAGAGTGGTTTATTTTTGTTGTCTACTGTTAGAGAAAACCACAGAGGTGGATAACAAGGGTCAAAAGAAATAGAAGAGGTGGAGGTTATTTTTCTTTTCTTAGGAGCAGGGCTAGAAGAGCCTGTCCTATGAACATGAGTTCCAACCTTCAAAATAGATCGGAGAATAGCTTCCTCAACTCATCTTTGATGTCCCTAAGAAAGGGACCATCTATCTGAGCACCCTCTGGAATAATCGTAATGAAGGAGGGAGGAGTAGTAGGATGAAGAAAGAATGTGAGGTAGAAGGAGGTATATCTGTTGGTCCAAAAGAAGAGGGACCAGAGGATGAGGAGGCTCCAGCTGATGAGGAGGCTGGAGGATGGAAGTGGAATAGAAGGAGATGAGGAAGAAAGAGGTGTTGAGATGAGATGGTTCTAGGTACAGTTGTTTAAATGGTTGTGGAGCTGGTGGTGCTATGTAGGATGAACGTGGAGAAGGAGCTGGGGGCTCAGGAGCTACAGCTTCGTCTCTGCCCTGACACGATCAACCTTAGCTTCGACTGCCCGGTTGGCCCAGACAACACCTCAGTTGGCCTTGTTGGCCCTGACATCTGATCAACAACTGCTGGCCCTACTGGATTTTCAGATAGGTGCCCTGATGGCACAGACTTCACCGCTTCATCAGAATAGATTGTAATGACCCAGAATCCGCATTACCAGTAAGTAACCAGTAACCCGAATTCTGACCCGCTAACCCACGAGACAAGCTCGGAAGGGTAGGAAGTGAATGTCCGAGGAGACTATATGTAAGAAGATACACACCATGCAAAGCTATAAAATTCCACTATACATGAACATAACATGTACAACTCAGAGTCCGAGCTAAGTACAGAGTACAGAAGTACAACAAAAAGTACTACTCACTGCAGCTAGGGCGCACCAACACCGGAGTGGCTAGACTCGCCTGGAACGGGAGTCGACGACGACCCACCTGAAAGGGAGGGGAGTGAGTCTCAAGAAAAGAGACCCAGTAGAAAAGTAACCCCCACCGGCAACAGTACTAAAGTGCGGAAAGTAAAAACAGAAAGTAAATACACGTCGCACTACAACATAAAACTATAAACCTCGCGGCTCAGTAACACATACCCACACACACACAGTAAGTAGGACTCAGCTAGGGTCTGTGGCTCGGCGTCCCGCCACCACAGAGGCTCTCAACCCCAGCCACGTGTGCACACTACAGACGCTCTCTCTCGCGTCTGGTCCACGACCGGTTTTCCCCCTACGCCTGACCCTAGCGGTAGAGAAGGGGCTCCATGGAGACCGGCTCAAAACCACCACAAGGAGTACGCACAGGACAGAGTCGCACTCGGCGTCCTGGCTCACTAGCGGAGGACAACCACATGCTAGTCATCTAGATGGAGTCGCACCCACGCCAAGGAAACACAACAGAAATGGGCACGCGGTAACGCAACGCGCGTACAACAGACGGAACACACTCAACACCTGAAACTCTGTACAGTAAGTGAACACCTTGTGTCACAACTAACTACTCATATGCACAGGCGAAGTCACGTTCTAAGCCTGGCAGAATGTGTTAACAGGGCGGACATCACATGTTAACACATTGAACACAGAACAGGACTTAAGCCTGCTGGGACACATGATATTAACGGCAGCATCGATTGTCGCTAATATGATGTAGACGGCACTCACCATGCCGCTAACCCTAATTCAACGGCAATCGACCTTGTCGTTTATATCAACCTTGAAGATCTCAACGTCAACAGATGTGGACGTTAAGTTCCCTAGTCCCCTAGACCCAGAACAGCACCGGGTCAGTCCAATTGGGTAAATCACCCATAGAACACCTACTGATGGAGGGAAATACTTCCTCACATCATCTAACACTATCAGAACTTCAGAAATAAACAATCCAACACTTGAATCATCCAAAACACCCAAAATCCCGGCATGGTATAACCCAACCCTAAAATGCAATTAGCATACTAATCCACACAAATGAGCATGATTTGCTAAGGAGGGTTAAAGGAGTTAAGTCCCTACCTCAGAATGCCTTAAAAACTCCCAACCAGCCACTAATCGCACCGGAACCCCTCGAAGTCTCCGCGCGAATTACACCAATCTTCGCGTTTCCCGCCCGATCAAGCACCGCCAAGCATACCAGAGCCTTCCACGAACTCCCATCAACCATCAGAAGCAGTGGAAACAGACAAAGGCAGAAGTGGGGGAAAGGAAGGAAAGGAGAAGAAAGGTTTCTGCTCTCGGCTGCCCTATTTCTACAGGCGCGACCAGTAGACGTCCACATCCCTCGCCGCCTACTGAACCGCCAAAGCTTTGACGTCCAAACCGCTTGTCGTCGAGTTCAACAACAAACGTCCATATCGCTGGACGCTAGCTCCAAGTCAACGGCTAGACCCTGCCGCCAACTATAAGTTAACGCAATAGATCTTGTCGTCAACCACACAGAACTCTACAAGACCCAATAAGGATCCACTAAGACTCGAGACCTTACATAGATGGCCCTTAAGGCCCAGACTCCTCTGCTGAAACAGGCCCTGGTGGCCTAGCAATCTCAATGCATTATTTACCACCTTAATGCATTATTTACCATGCCCATTTCTTTTGCTGCCGAAGCTTGGCTCATAAAAATAGAATTAACATCCGATTGCACAGAGCAAAGTATTTCACCTTGGGTGTCTAACCTTTCAATCACAAGCTTCAGGTTAATGACAAACCTCTATCTTTGTGGCCTCTGAAATGGTGCTTCTGCAAGGAGAGGAAGGTCAGAAGCAACTTCCTTTCCTTTCTTACTTGTCCCAGCAACGGGCTCCTCATGATCAGCCTGTTCATCTAAGTCAGAAGAACTGGCAGTTACTCTTCTTGAAATCATTTACTGGGGATTTTTCAGTTCTCTCCCCCCGAGACTGACTTCTTTCTCACCCAAAATTCCCCTTCAGCAGGGGCATCTTCCATAGGTGCATCAACTTGGACTGCTGCTGCTAGCTCCTCTTGAATTGGAGCATCTTCCATCTGAATATCATTGTGGCCTGATGCCACAACATCTTGTGCTGCTGGTTCACTAGGTTCTCAGGCTCCCCTGAGTGCTAGAAATGGATTCCAGCACATCTCTAAGAATGGATGCCACAATAGTGGTGGGGTTTAGTTCTTCAGCTGTTCCTTCAACTGGCACAATATTTTGTAGAGGAATCTCATCAATTAGGCTGCCAGTGACCACAGATTCTTCTACTCTGGCCTATGCTGCTGCTGGTTGTTCTGTTGCTGCTGGTGTTACTGTTTCTTCTACTAGTGTTGTTGTTGTTACTTATTGACTTCGAGCTTCGCCTATGATGGCCTCACCCTCAGCCATGATGTCTTGGTCCATACAACGTTTACAACTGAAAATCCACTCTTCCTTAAATTCCTGCTGCAGATAGCCTGCCCCATCTTCTCTACTACTGCCCCAGACAAGTTAATGCTAAAATGTTGAAAGATCTTAGTGAGCAGATGAGCATAAGGCAGGGACACATTCAATTTGTTCTTCGTGTCCCAAACCTGAGCATGAGCAAACTTCATTCGCTCCAGGATAACCCCGGCCATATTAATCTCCTGGTTCTGGATTGCCCAGAACATCATGTCTGAGTCCGCCTTTGTACAAGTTGAAAAGGTGGCACTCCTAGGGACCAAGATTTGACAGATTATGAAATGCAATAGGCGATTAAACGCATTCATTTGGTTTATGTCCAATTTCCCGTCCTTCAGTCGGAACTCAAGACCTACAATCCCTAACCCCTTCGCCTGAATGTCCACAGTGTGGACTCCACTGTGACCGGTGGTGCAAACTTCAAATAAGGACTCCAAGAGCTCATAGGTGATTCTAATCTGGGTACCTTTGACAAATGATGTCAAGGACCCGTCTTCCTCCGTCTTCAGGCACACATAGAATGCTTTGATGAGGTCTGGGTAACTTACCTCTGATAGGGTCGCCAGCTTCGACCACTTCATCCTCTCTATAGAAGCAATCACATTCCCCATGCCATTCTTCTCAAATCTTCAATATCTATAGCTTGTTTCCACATAGCTTGCCTCACAGAGATGAACCTTTCTTGTTGTACTACTGTGAGGAACTCAGCTCCATAGCCCCCGATGTTTCCGAAAACAACAGATGCGGCCATGGATTTGAACTGGGAAGGTTTCTAGAGGATTGTGATGAGGAAAGAACAGAAGCCCTCAAGAAATTTCTCGCGGGAAGGAGTTTGGAGCTTCAAATCTCATAGAGACAGTGCCGAAGTGGATAGGGTATCGCCTCAGGCAGGTAGAAGGAGAAGAAGGCTGGATGTGAATAGTTGCCACACAGATTTCGGGATATATCAAAAGAGTAAAGTAACTTTTCAAAATGGAGGCGGTATGATGGTAGAAAAGGACAAAATGACCAGTTCGATGGAAATAAATTCTTTTAAAATTACGAACCGTCAAGGATATTTAAACAAGCAGGCAACATTTGGAATTTGCTTAAATTCAAGGAGGAAAAAAATTGATATTCTGAATATTAATATCTCAGTTTTATATAGATGGTTCTTTCACAATTTACACATGCCTAATTCCCTCCTAAGAGAAGTAAATCTCTCTTCAAGTAAGGCATTTGTGAAGATATTTGCTAACTGATTATTAGTATCAATGAAAGAAATTCTATGTTACCATTAGCTACATGATCACGAATGAAATGATATCTAACCTCAATGTGTTTAGTCCTTGAATGTCTACTGGATTCTTGGTTAGATTTATAGCACTGGTGTTGTCGCATAATAAAGGAATTAGCTTGACATGTAGTCCATAATCCTCAAGCTGCTGTTTGATCCACAATAGTTGTGTGCAACAGCTTCCCGCAGCCACGTACTCAGCTTCAGCTGGACAAAGCTACTGAATTTTGCTTCTTTGAGGACCATGATATCAGACATCCTGCAAGAAATTGACAACAGCCACTGGTGCTTTCTATCTATTTTGCATCCAGCGTAGTCAGCATCAGAGTAACCTACTAAATTAATTTCACATGTTTTTGGATACCATAAACCAAAGTCATGGGTTTTGCTAAATATCTAAAAATTCTTTTGACATTAATTAAATGAGATTCTTTAGGGTCTGCCTGATACCTAGCACACATGCATACACTAAACAGTATGTCAGGTTGGCAGTTAAATATAGTAGTGAACCTATCATACCTTGTAGATCTTTGGTCTACTTTCTTACCATCCTTATCACTATCCATTCTTGTTGATGTGCTCATAGGCGTTGACAGTGGCTTGCTATTTTGAATCCAAATTTCTTTAGCAACTCCTTGGTGTACTTGGCTTGACAGATGTGAGTTCCTTCCTTTCCTTATTTGATTTGCAATCCAAGGAAGTAGTTGAGCTCCCCCATCATGCTCATCTCGAATTCTCCTTGCATGAGCTTTTCAAAATACTTGCAAAGGGATTCATCAGTAGAACCAAATATTATATCATCAACATATATTTGAACAAGCAGAATATGTTTGACTTTAGACTTAACAAATAATGTACTATCTACTTGACCTCTAATGAAACCATGGTTTAATAGAAATGCACTTAAACGTTCATACCATGCTCTTGGTGCTTGTTTTAATCCATATAATGCTTTGTGCAACTTAAATACATGATTCGAAAAATCAATGTCATCAAAACCTGGAGGTTGTTCTACATAAACTTCCTCCTTAATAAAACCATTTAGAAAAGCTGATTTAACATCCATTTGAAATAATTTCAAGTCTAATGCGGATGCATATGCAAGTAGAATCCTAATAGCCTCAAGTCTAGCTACAGGTGCATAGGTTTCATCAAAATCTATGCCTTCCTCTTGGGAATAGCCTTGAGCTACCAATCTGGCCTTGTTTCTTATGATCACACTAGCTTCATCCAATTTATTTCTGAACACATGTTTGGTGCCAATCACTGGATGATCTGATGGTCTAGGAACAAGTGACCATACATGGTTTCTCTTGAACTGATTCAGTTCATCTTGCATGGCCAAAATCCAAGATTCATCAGTGAGAGCTTCATTGACTGTCCTAGGCTCTATTTGCGAGACAAACCTAAATAATCACATGGAATTACATTACCTCTTATCCTTACCCCTACAGATGGATCACCAATGATGTTTTTTGGTGGGTGATCTTTCTTATATCCCCATTCCTTTGGAAGATTTTCATGTAAAATTTCCTTTTGTTGCAGGTCTTCCAGAGGTGGATCTTCCTTGTCCTCGATAGATGTATTCTTTAATGTCTTGGACAATTCTTCTACATCATCAATATCACTATCTTCTTCCTCTCTCAAGGAAGGGTTAGTTTCATCAAAAATGATGTGTATACTGATTGTTCAATTAATAAAGTACGCTTATTAAATACTCTATAGCCTTTAGGTTTAGAAGCATACCCCATGAATATACCTTCATCCGATTTTGCATCTAACTTACCAATGTCTCTTTTGTCGTTGTTGTGGATGAAACATGGACATCCGAATGTCCTGAAGTGACTGATCTTCGGCTTTTTCCCTTGTACAGTTCTATGTTGTCTTCTTCAAGATGGCCTGATCATCACTCTGTTGATAATGTAACATGCCGTGTTGACTGCTTCAGCCCAAAAGTACCTTGGCAAATCATATTCTGATAGCATTGTCCTTGCCATATCCAACAGGGTTCTGTTCTTCCTCTCAGCAACTCCATTTTGCTGTGGTGTCCTTGGTGCTGAGAAATTGTGCTCTATCCCTTGGTCATCACAGAACTTGGCAAATTTCTCATTTTGGAATTCTCCTCCATGATCTGCGGATTCCAACAATGCTGAACTTTTTGTCTTTCTGTACCTTCTTATGAAGCTTACAAAACTGTCAAATGTATCATCTTTGTGCTCCAAGAAGGATACCCAAGTGAATCTGGAGTAATCGTCTACAATGACAAATCCAAAATTCTTTCCTCCAAGACTTGTGGTCCTCATTGGCCCAAATAAGTCCATATGAAGAAGTTCTAAGGTTTAGAGGTTGTTACCACAGTTTTGACTTGAAGGATGACTTGGTGTGCTTTCCTTTTGCACATTTTCAGACACCATCCAACCTTGTGCAGACTTTAGGTAGACCTTCCACCAAGCTTCTCTTGATCAGCTTTCTCATGCCATCTAGACTGCAGTGGCCCATCTTCTGTGCCACAGCTCAGTTGATGCTCTTTGCTTGCGGCCAGACAGATATCCTGATCTTTTAGTTCTTCTAGGTAAAGCACGTACAGTTCTTTTCTCTGTTGGCTTCAAAAATAACTTCCATCCTTCATAATGCTGCACTTGGATTCTTGAAATCTGATCTGATGACCTCACAGCTGACTAATACTGATGAGGTTATGCTTCAGTCCTTTAACACATAGTACATCCTCAATGACTGTCTTGCCTTTGCTGCCTACTGAACCACTGCCTATTACAGTCCCTTTTCCATTATCTCCATAGGTGACTGTGCCATCTTCAGCTTCTAGATGGGAAAATAGTCTTCTGTTCCCTGACATGTGCCTTGAGCATCCACTATCCAAGTACCACTTGGATGCTCGAAGATTTCCCTGAAATAAAGACACTAGGCTTTAGGTACCCAAGTTCTTTTGGGTCCTGGTTGGTTAGTGTCATCATTTTTCTTTTTGATTACCCATATTTTATGTTTAGTAGGACATGATACTTTAATATGACCTAGCTTATTGCAATGACTACAGCAAGACATCTTAGTTACTTTTTCAGTTGGTATGTATTTAAGGTTTGCCTTGTATGTTGTGTCTTGTTCAGGTACAAATTTAGGTGTGTAGGATCTATTTAGGATAAACTTTAGTTTCTTCGTTATCAGGGGAGTATAACCTAATCCATATTTCTTTTACTTGACCGTCTAGCACCTTTCAATATTAATCCAGTTTTACCGTTTGTAATTTTTCTAGAGTGCTTGATAATTTTCCATTTTCTGGGTAACGTGTTGACTTCTTGTTTTAAATTATTACAGTTTCTTGATTTTCCAATTTGCTAATTGTTCATTTTTATTTTTCAAGTCATCACACAATAATTCATTTCTCCTTTTTAGTTCATAATTTGTTTTTCCATTTGCTCATTTTCAGATTTTAAATCTGAATTAGTATTTTCTAGGCATGCAATATTTTTCTTGCTTGCTTTTAGTAATTTAGATACTTCTCTATATTTACAATATAGTTCATTGAAGCTTCTTCTAAGTTATCTGAATCAGAATCATTACAAGAAGAAAATGATGAGTCTGAAGTTACCTTGTCTTCTGTGTTGGCCATGAAAGCCAAGTTGGCTTCTTCTTTTTCTTCATTGCTTGAGCTCGACTCGCTGTTTGAGTCACTGCTGTTGTCCCAAGCCGCTGCCATAGCTTTCTTCTTGAATCTTCTTGGTTTCTTGAACTTTCCTTCTTTCTTATTCAGATTTCTTGAGCTTTGGACACTCTGCCTTGATATGTCCTGGCTTCTTACACTCGTAACAGATTTGTTCGGTCTTCTTTCCATCCTTGGCTTCGGACCTCTTGAAGTCTTTTCCTTTCTTAAAATGTCTTCTTCCTGACTGATACTTCATCTTCTTGGCTAGATGCGTTGTAGTCTTCTTGATAGCATTGCTTCTTCATCTTCGCTGTTGCTTAAGCTTTCATTTTCATCTGATGATTCTTCTGATCCATCTTCTTCACCTTGAGAGCATTGGACTGTTTCTTTCGGCTAGAGGATTCTCCTAGTCTCTCCATGTTGATCTCATGGGCCATAAGGGATCCAATGAGTTTCTCCAATGACATCCTTTTCAAGTCATTGGCTTCTTCTATAGCTGTTACTTGGGAGTCCAAGAAGACGGTAGAGATCTAAGGATTTTCCTTACCATGTCGCCCATTTCATAGCTTTTTCCTAATCCTGCTAACCCGTTGGTGTGATGCCTATAAATCTGCTGAACATCTGTGTAATGGTTTCTCCTGACTGCATTGGAACCTCTCGTACTGTGTCACCAGAATATCTATTCTGGTTTCCTTTACTTTGTCGTACCTTCGTATGTGATTCTTAGCTTCTCCCACATCTCCATTGCTGATTTGCAGGCTGAAACTCTATTAAATTCTTTCTTGCTAAGTGCACAGCATAATATGCTCTTGGCTTTGCAGTTGAGAGAAATCTTCTTTCTATCATCTTCTATCCAGTTGTCTCTGTTGTTTAGAATGACTAGATCACCTTCTTCTACTATGGACCATATTGAAAATCGAATCCTTGTAGGAAGTACTCCATTCTTGTTTTCCAGTATGTATAATCTTCACCATCGAACAGCGGTGGCCTATTGACTGACTGGCCTTCGGAGTGACCTTGGGCTGCCATTTGAAATTTTCTCTTCAGATCGTTGGATCTTCTTCTTTGTCGAAGAGACTAGCTCTGATACCACTTGTTGCCCAACTAGCAAGCCCGGGGGGGGTGTGAATGGGATTCTTAAAATTATTGAGAACCTAAAATCTATTCACAAAACAGTCACACAAAACACACTTCGATAGTTGTTAGTGTTAGTAAAGGTAAACAGCAAACACACAAAGGCAATCACACTACACAAAGATTTATCCTGGTTCGGATCCCCTCTCCTTAGGAGTCCTACGTCCAGTCCTGAGCAATACCTCAGGATTTCACTACCCAAGGGTACAGTCCCCCTTATGGACCCTTACACACCCAGCCGCAGCTGGTCTTCTCTTCACAACCAAACAGGAATTACAACACCCTGGATACCACCAGGTCTTCCTTCTACGCAAAGGGAATACACACCCTGGAACTCCCAGGTCTTCCTTCAACACGAAGGGAAGAAAGGAACACAAGAATGTGGAAATGAAAACAAGCCCCTAGATCAAGCTTATACAATGCTAGATCCGAAGCTAAGACTGAGAAAGAAAGGATCTACAGAATTGATCTCTCTCAGTACAGAGGCTTTCTCAAGGATCTACACTAATCTCAGAGAGCAAGAGCTAGAACAGATGTGAGTGAAAAACTTGACTCTTCAGTTTCTCACAGAAGGCTTGAAAAAATCATTGTAAGCATTGGCTATCAATTCAAGGTTTTTTATTCTAGAGCTTCAGTCTTCTTTATATATCTTCTATTTGAAATTTGAACGTGAAGTACCCGTTGTCTCTAAACTTTTGTTTACGTTAGACTGTATGTCACTGTAGAGCTTCTTGTTCAACAGTCTTTAGCTTTCCATGCACGCAACAAGAGAAAGGATCTTCTCTGATATCCGTTATCTTCCAGATTGTCCAACGTTGTATTGAAGTGTGCTGTCAGAGACCTGCACGCATTAAATGCTAAAGCAATAGACAGCTAGGCTATCTCTTGTTGTCAGTCATGTTAGATTGATTTTATATCAAAACAGAAGTTCCATTCTATTCTTCTAAAAAGATGTTATAGTATAATCATGGAATAGAAGATATCGTTTGCATGTACTGCAGTGATACATTTAGTCGTAATAAATGCATGGTTGTCAGAAAAAATATACGTGAAGATTTTGACTTTTCAACGTATTCAAAATGAGTTCAAATATCAAATCCATGAAATCGTTTTATGCATGACTTATGAAATCGTTATGTAAAGGAGTTGTTATCCATGTAAATCATTGTGCACTCATAAGCAAACCGATGCACAAACAAATCGTTATATAGACAATCCTTATGACTCTATAAGCAATCGTTATGAGCAAGTTGTCAGAAACAAAACGATGTGAGCAAATTGTGGTTGCTGTATCGAATCGTTACGGCAACTAAGTCGTTATGTAACTAAATGAATCGTTACAGTGACAGAGTCGTTGTGTAACTTATCGAATCGTTACAAGGATCAAATCATTATGAGACTTAACGAGTCGTTGTGAAACAGAAATCGTTGTAAGTGCAAATCGTTGTGCTCACTTAAGAAATCGTTGTGAGAGCAAATCGTTGTTCTCACTTATCAAATCGATGTGACGACCAAATCGTTATGAATCAAGTTGTTATGCTTTCTTAGCGAATCGTTGTGAGATCGATGCGATCACTTAGCGAATCGTTATGGAAGAAAATCGTTATGCTTTCTTAGCGAATCGTTGTGAGATCGATGCGATCACTTAGCGAATCGTTATGGAAGCAAATCGTTATGCGAGAGAGAGAAGTCGTTACAGCATCAAAAATCGATGTGTACTAGAAAATTTCATGCTTTGAACTTACCTTGCTATAGAGTAAATAATACTTACCCATTTAGCTTGTTATTCATTGTTTCATTTATGTACTCAAATCTCATAGAAAATATGTTAGATTAAACTTTATTATAGTTTTGTTATCACCAAAATAAATATGTAATTAATTTAAATTACATGGGGATAAACTGATCATCAAGAAATACCTCTAATATTCTAGAATAACATTACTATTCATGAGGAAATATAGCCAAAAGATCCTCCCACAGCCTTGGCCTTGGATCTAGTCCTCGCACCAACCTCTTTATGGCTAAACTTGTCTTGCATAGCATTTGAATTAGGCATGTAAATATTTTCCTAAGCAGCTATAGAAGATAGCCTTTACAAATCAGCCTCAGAAGGTTTAGGAAAGAGAACAGTAAGCTCCACATGACTGTTCCTCACATTCTCATCAGCCTCCTCAGGCGCCGTCACTAGAGAAGATGCAATAGTCTCCACAACAGCGGAAGTGGCCAAGTTAACTGCCACCTCTTGCACCATACGAGCATTAAAAACTGGCTCTTGACTTGCAGCTCGTGCATGAGGGCCCATGCAACGTAGCTGGAAAAACCTCTCCACAGAATGATTAAGAGATCTAATAACAGGACGGGAAACCTGTCGAGAAGAAACTTGATCACCATGGCCTTGCAACTGCTGGTCATCTGTGTTCTGAATATCTTCCCCCAGCATCGAAAAACGGTTACTCAAAGACACATCAGAAGGATCCTCCCTTGCTCCTTCTGAGACCTAATGTGTATGTTCGAGACTCTGCCATCCTTCTGACCCTGATAGATCGTGATATGTTGATTTGGAGACCCAGGAAGAGGAACAGGAACCTGTTGAGTAATATCTCCTTACACATGTGTGACGACCTTGGATATTTATGCCCATTAAGGCTCCATATCCAAATCCGCCTCCCGCTAACGGACCGAAGTCTCGCAAGGGATATCTCACACAAGTGTCCAGTAAGAATACAAAAGACAACTACACATTATAAAACACAAGAAAGTACATGTGCTCATACCTATATATAACAATTACAACCGTCCCATTACATTATTACATGTCCAAATAAAAAGTACAACTACCTGGGGCATACCCCGAGGGAGCACAAGCTCACACAACACTACTACAACACAACTGCTGGTGGTAAAGTCTATCAAAATGCCTCCTCGAGCCACAAAATGGCAAGCCCTGAAAAGAACTGTAGGGAAGTGAGCCTCAATAAGTCACAGGCTCAGTAGGGGCTACCGGAAAACACAACAACTAACAGAAGAGACCTCAATCCCAGAGGGTCTCACTGGCCACACAGATAGTCAAACCACATTCACCTACTTTAACTAGGAATAATCAATAATTAATATAAACATAACAATTATTCATAAACCACGAAAGGTAAAAGAGAACAACTGGACTAGCACAACACTACTAGTCCGCCCAACCACTGGGAATACCTCAACCTTGAACCTCACTGGCAGACTACTGTCCAGGCTCCAAGTTTCACAGGCAAACCATTGCCTCGGCTACAAGCCTCACAGGCAAATTATCCACGCAGGGTAACCGAACTGGCATTGACATGCCAAGTCCAGCACATATTGAAACCAGAACTGGAAACGTACTTTAACCAAAGTATACAGCACGTGTGGAAGGTCACCTCACAACCACCACACACCTTTACACAAACACTGATTCATTACAACACTTGAGAGTTGGTAAACAATGTACCACAACATAAAGCCAACCCTAAGTGGTACAGGTACCAATTATCACTAGGCACCAACACTGAAAACACAAACGCAGGGGTAATAGACTGCTAACTAGAAGCTAGTCCGCCATACCTTAAAATCATAATACAACGGAAGGCTACCCTTACAAGGGTATATACAACAAGTGAATGTCCTACACACGACCTCCATAGAGCACAGTTCCACTTCAACACCTGAAAAGACTGGTACACAGTGTACCATGAGAAACAAATACCCACAAAGGGTACAACTACCTACTACCACGAGCTACCACCACAAAGTCTCAGAACAATGGTGCTAACGACGGGGCACACCACAAACTAGTGAGTCTCCACTCACCAACCACAACTACAACCGTGCCGACACCAGGCACACCTTAGTGAGGAAGCCCTCAACAACGAGTAACAACACAAAGCCACATTCGGTAGTAAAGCACGAATCGGACAAGAACGCCACCACCACACGGAACGAATACAGGCTGATCAGGCCAGTATCCAACCCAGACAACACAACACAAGAACTACCTCTCAGTCTCGTAGCCACGGACCCTCAGTCCAGCTACGGCTCCACAAACTCACAAGTCAAGCAACTAACTGTGGAGACTAACAAACACCACCACCTGTAGGTCACACACCTCGCAGGCCCATGCCTGGGACCTTTAGGGACTCTGGCCTAAACTCCCTAAAGTGAGGCACTGGAAAACAAGACTAGTTGGGGACCAGTGTCGACTACTGGTGTCCGCACCCCCAACTACGAGCGCGCTACAAGCGACTAAACACAAGCTCTCACAAGTCGTTGTCCCACTGTCGTCTTTCCCTCAGCCGTACGTACAACTCAAACACAGGAGTGAGGGGTCCAGGAAGATGACATAGACCTCGACAGTACACAAGTACAAGGACAAACCCCGAGCACAACAAACACACATGCCTGGCTCACAAAGAACCTGGGGTACCTGACTAGAGAGGCATTCCGGAATAGGCGTCGGACCACCACACTCGGCAATACACAAACCACAACACTTACACGTTTATTACAAACCACGATACACGTGTGAGGAGTAGCTTGTCTTGGTCACTCGTGACCTACAAGCTAGCCTACACAAACACATATATGAACCATATTAATAATAACACCATAGCCTATCATCGGTCACCTTGTGACCTCCACTGCCACACTAAATATAGTACACAATAATCACGTAACAATCATACTTATACTTTACTAATTATCCATCTAGGATAATCTATAAAAGATCCTAAGGGATCAAGGCTAGGTTTAAACGTGAACCTCACTACCACCACACCACAGACTAACCACAATAATTAAGACACAAAAACCAATGACGTACAATATGCCATGTACACACTGTTGAACCACTCTCTATTTGTTCTTGTATTTTGGTGATAATAAAATTTATGATGTAACTTAAATTGAATATTTTGTTTCATCTGTGTCGCATCAATCTCATAGCAAAATGCTGAGTCTCACATTGATGCAATATGGCGCACTGAAATGATAAAGTCGATGTCTAACTCATATACATCGATTTCTGTTTAAAGTGCCAAAGTACAAGCGCTACAACGATTTGCTAAGAAATCGATGCCATAACGATTTCATAAAAATGTTCGCAACGATTTCTTCTGTAAGCGCAACGACTTGCTAAGAAATCGATGCCATAACGATTTCATAAAAGTGTTCGCAACGATTTCTTCTGTAAGCGCAACGACTTGCTAAGAAATCGATGCCATAATGATTTCATAAAAATGTTCGCAATGATTTCTTCTGTAAGCGCAACGACTTGCTAAGAAATCGATGCCATAACGATTTCATAAGTGTTCGCAACGATTTCTTCTGTAAGCGCAACGATTTGCTAAGAAATCGATGCCATAACGATTTCATAAGTGTTCGCAACGATTTTCTGTAAGCGCAACGACTTGCTAAGAAATCGATGCCATAACGATTTCATAAGTATTCGCAACGATTTCTTCTGTAAACGCAACGATTGCTAAGAAATCGATGCCATAACGATTTCATAAGTGTTCGCAACGATTTCTTCTGTAAGCGCAACGACTTGCTAAGAAATCGATGCCATAACGATTTCATAAGTGATCACATCGATTTCTTTACTGATCACAACGATTTCTTCAGAAGATCATAACGATTTGCTTGCATAACGATTTCATAAATAATCACATCGATTTCTTTATAAATGAGCAACGACTCTTCACATAATGATTTCATAAGTCATGCTCATACGATTTCTTCATGGATTCTGATCAAACTCAGATTGCCTTTTATTTCAAATATGCTTGGCACTTAAATGAAAAGTCAAATATCTTCTGACAAAAAGCTGTATGCATAATCTTGTCAGAAAAAGATATGACCTACTCATTTTAGTATGATTAGCAGAAGCACAGTACTATACACGTTTATCATAAAAACACTTTTTTATGCTAACACTTTCTTCTATGTGTACAGACCTCGAAGACCGTCAGAGTCTGATTAAGACAAATGAAGAGGAGATGAGCAACGGCTAGAAATCCAAGGATCTCTTCAACGGATCATTCAAATTGCTCATATAAAAGAATAAGCTTAGCTGAAGAAAAGCAAGGCCCTTTCTGAATATCTTTGAAGGAGTGTAAACTGTGAGAAGAACCTCAACGACACATACACTCAAAGAAAGAGAGAAAGAGCCTGAGCCCAGAGAAGGCAATCAAGCTTTGAAGCATCTCAAGCGTTCAAGCATTCAGCACTATTGCTTTCTTTTCTCTCTTCTGTTTCTCTCCAAGCTCATTGTATATCTGGAGAGTCTGGGACTGTCAGCTTTACACAAGTGTTTATTGTAAAGCTTCTCAGTCTGATCTTCAAGAAAGATCCTTGTCAAGCTGTAGGACTGTATACAGTAGATAACCCAGCAGGGGTTTGGTCTAGCGGAACCAAACTGGGGTTGTAACGGTGTTAACCTAGCTAGGGGTAGTGTTCTAGCAGAACGCATGTTGGGTTCATATTCTGGAAACTAAGTGAACACTCTAAGTGATAAATGAAAGTCAAACAATGTTTTTAATGATGAATGAGTTGAATTGAGGTTTCATACATGTCAATTAACATGATACAATATTTGGTTATCTATGTCTTCATTATACCTAACTATACATGTTTTATCATGTAGGTACAAATGCATATAACCA
>JACBKR010005198.1:0-19667 GCA_014218235.1 Colocasia esculenta
CTGTACGAGATTCTCTTCAAAAGGATGCTTATATAGTTGTGTTTTCATGTGGAGAGTCGTGGGACTTGAAAACACAATCTTGGATATGAAGGAAGGTTTCCGTATTTGAAGATCTCTGCGTCTGTCGACAGGTATTGAGTGTCTGTCGACAGATTGCAACAGATTTGCAATAGACAGATTTCAGGTAGCTCTGGCCTGTGGCATCTGTCGACAGGCGACATCTATCTGTCGACAGGCAGAGTCAGTTTTGCCAAAACACAGAACTCTGGCATTTCTGTCTGTGACATCTGTCGACAGGTCTCTGAGCATCTGTCGACAGGTGCTCTTTTTCTTAGTACTTTTCTGTCTGATCACAACTGTGGCATCTGTCGACATATGCCTTTGGGTCTGTCGACAGGTACATGTATACACTGTACTTGTGATCATTTTCTCATGATTTGTGAAGGCTTGGTTATATGCACTTGTACCTACATGATAAAACATGTATAGTTAGGTATAATGAAGACATAGATAACCAAATATTGTATCATGTTAATTGACATGTATGAAACCTCAATTCAACTCATTCATCATTAAAAACATTGTTTGATTATCATTATCATTTAGAATGTGAATTCACTTAGTTTCCAGAATATGAACCCAACATGTCTCTGTTCATGCCATTTTTGGGGAGTTGTCTAGTGTTAAGATTACATCAAGTGGCATACCATTTGTAATGACTCAGGGTCCGAGATATAGTTGCTCACTAGTATACCCGAATCCTAAACCACCACCCACGAGCCGAAACTCGAAAGGTTTTGATGAATGGTCTGAGGAATGTATATAAGAAAACTAAATCAACTCAGAGTATAAGTACAATCAGAAAGAGAAGTACAACAAAGCACGTAATTTGCTCTCAGAAGCTAGCATCTTCGTAGAACCACAGAGTGACTCTACACATCTGCACCCTTAGCTGTCGAAGTTTCACCTGAAAGGGAAGAGATTGAGCCTCTACTCAAGGCTCAGTAGGGACACTAACCCCATAGGCAAACTACAACACAACTAAGTGCAAGAAAGAGAAACACAAATAAAGAAACATTGCACTAAGACAGAGCAAGTACCACAACTCAACAACCACGTAGGACACTGCGGTACAGTACTGTCCTCGTACAGGGAGGAACAACCACATGACTAGTACCTCGCAAGTATAAGTACATAAAACAATGGCTAAGCGCAACACAAGCACAAGTCATACAAACTCAAAGTCGAACAAGTTAGGGCGTATAGCTTGACGCCTCGACACAATAGAGTCTTTCAACCTAGCAGTGGCACACTCATATGCTCTCCCTCACGTCTAATCTCAGCCCATTTTCCCTACGTGAACTCTGACGAGGAGAAGGGGCCAAGAAATCAGTTGAAACCACACAAGGGCACGCACTAGATGGAGATGCTCTGGATGTCTAGGTTCATTGGAAAACTAACTCATACTAGTCGTTCAGCTGGAGTCACACTCAACACCCAGATAGAACACACAACATAGTGCAAGCCACAGAATCAGAACACCAGCAGCACATACAGAGATACTCTCAATGTTCAGTAATAAACTATGTGAACTCCAAGCCCACACATGTAACTAGACTGCACTAGGTGCACTGCAGCAGGGTAACGTCGCGTGTTTTCGGATCCTCGTGGATCCTGTGTTAAGTGTTGTGATGGCTATTGTGAGGCCAATGTGGGCTTGTGTGTGGTACGCTGCGCGTTTTCAAGGGCTTATTGGGCGATAGTGGGACTGTAGCACCCCAGTGTCCTAGCTGTCATTGCGACAGAAGGAGGTGTCGCGTTCTGAATGCGACAGAGGTGCCGTTGTGGGTTCGTTACAGAGCGCAGCGGAAACGCGAAACCCTCAGGTAGATATCGTTGCCGGACGTCGGAATCGAACAAAACCGGTAAACCACGCACAGGCAGATCTCTTCTTTACCTTTGCGGGGTTGCGAAACTCCCGAATCCGGGGAGGAGGTGGCGCAGGAGGCGCCGGTGCTTCAAGCCGTTCAAGTGTCCGGCTCTAGACGTATCCACGCGAGCTCCGGACGCAGACGGGATCTCCTCGTTCTCCACGCGTCTCCCGGATCTCAGCTCCACCATGTGCGAAGAGAGGAGAGAGAGGGTGGGGGGCGCCCTGGAGAGAGAGAGGAGGGGGCGGCCAGGGTTAAGCCTGGAGCTTGGCCAGGGTTTAACTCTCAGCGTATATTTATAGACACCGCGGTTTTTCACAAAAACCCAGTCATTGTCTATAAAGAACACCTTGCCCAGTCTGCTCGGAACTCTTATGCGTGTGACCCTCTAGGCCCAACTGCTAGTCCAGTTTTCAGCCCATTAAGCTCAATAACTCTTTATTGACTTATGGTAATTAATTAACATCTCATATTAATTAATTACACAATCAATTATCGTCTCACGATAATTGACCGGGCTTCCAATCAAGTTGGGTGCCAAGCAACACCACTTGATCCTGGAAAGCATTGGGGTTCAGCAACCCATTCAAGGAACCTTTTGTATCATCAGTTACCACGTGACTATAATCCTTCGCTCGTACAATGCTCCCGAGTGCACTTAGGGTATGGTCAACTGTCAAACCCTAATGTGTGTACTCACTTGGTTTAGATGCCGCATAACTATATCAGAAAACTCCTTTTCTGATAAGTAGTCTTGCCCTGGCCAGGGACTATCAGGCATCCTTCCGTAGAGCATTCACTCTCCTATTACCGAGAGCGAGCGATCCCATATTGACCACACAATCACCTTCGAAGGTATTCCGCTAGATCCGAACACTTAACTGATTAAGACCTCATGGCTAGAGATCTATAAGTCAAGGTCAAAACCAGAAGTCCACCAACAAGGTGTCCTTGGTGTCTCAGGTCTAAGGACCAATCACGCCACTGTGACAATGAATCTAGCTGGTTGACAGTTAGGTAACATTACCATCCAGCGATTCATAACGGATCAGTTCAGTGAACTCATTCTCCAATGAGCACCTACAGATTCACCTTAGTGTCTCCACACAAGTGACTATGAGACCAGTCACCCTCATCATATGAGCAGGTGCAACCTGTACTAGTCTAACCGGATATCCGATGTCCTTCTCGGATATCCTCCGACTAGGAACAATTAAGAATATACGTTTAAAGGATATTAATCTCATTGTTATGATCTCATCATAATTAATATCCATTGCGCATATTCATGGACTTCATAATGAAACGTAAACGAATTACACATAATGAATATAAAAGCCTTATTATTATTATCAAAGAACAAGATTGTACAAGTTATGATTGGCTTGAGGACATCCATAACTAACAATCTCCCACTTGGACTAAAGCCAATCACCTTTATGTCTTAACCCATAGACTCTAGGTGGCGCTCAAACACAATTTGAGACAAAGGCTTCGTCATGGATCTGCAATGTTGTCGACTGAAGGAACTCTTTCCACCAGTACATCTCCTCTAGTGATAATCTCCCTGATCAGGTGAAATCGCCTCAGAATGTGCTTCGACTTCTGATGAGACCGCGGCTCTTTCGCTTGCGCAATGGCCCCATTGTTGTCACACAGCAATGGGATCGGATCAGAGTCACCTGGTACCACACCAAGGTCGGTGATGAACTTCTTCATCCACACTGCCTCCTTGGCGGCTTCAGCTGCAGCAATGTACTCAGCTTCTGTCGTCGAGTCTGCAGTGGTTTCCTGCTTGGAACTCTTCCAGCTCACTGCACCCCCGTTCAAAGTGAACACAAATCCAGATGTAGACTTGCTATCATCTGGATCCGACTGGAAACTCGAGTCAGTATATGCCCGGAGTTTCAAGTCCCCTCCTCCATAGACCAGAAATATATCCTAGTTCAGTCTTCTCAAGTACTTAGGATACATTTCACAGCCATCCAGTGTGTTTCACTGGATTTGCCTGATATCTGCTCGTAACACTTAGAGCAAATGCCACATCAGGCCTTGTACATATCATGGCATACATGATAGACCCTATAGCCGAGGCATAGGGGACTCTATCCATGGCTGCCCTCTCTTCAGGAGTCTTAGGAGACTGCTCCTTAGAGAGAATAATCCCATGTCTCATAGGTATGAGACCTCTCTTGGAATTTTCCATGCCAAACCTTTTGACAATGGTATCTATGTACATGGATTGGGTCAAGCCAAGCATCCTCTTAGATCTATCTCTATAGATACGTATTCCCAATACGTAGGATGCTTCTCCCAAATCCTTCATGGAGAAGTTCTTTGACAGCCAAACCTTTACTGATGATAACATCCCTACATCATTCCCAATGAGTAAGATGTCATCAACGTAAAGTACGAGAAAAGTGATAGCACTCCCACTGACTTTCTTATACACACATGGTTCATCTTCATTCTTAATGAAGTCATAAGATTTGATAGCCTCATCAAACCTTATGTTCCAACTACGAGAAGCTTGCTTCAATCCATAGATGGATCTTTGAAGCTTGCATACTTTGTCTGGACACTCTTGGATGTAAAACCCTCAGGTTGTATCATATACACTTCCTCCTCAATGTTTCCATTAAGGAAAGCGGTTTTTACATCCATCTGCCAGATCTCGTAATCAAAGTATGCAGCAATGGCAAGAAGAATTCTGATCGACTTTATCATGGCAACTGGTGAGAAAGTTTCGTCATAGTCAATTCCTTGCCTTTGACGATACCCCTTTGCCACCAACCTTGCCTTATAAGTGTCGATCTGTCCATCTGCACCGATCTTTCTTAAAGATCCACTTGCACCCAATAGGTACAATACCTTCGGGCAAGTCTACCAAGTTCCAAACTTGGTTGGTGTACATGGACTGCATCTCAGAATTCATGGCATCTCGCCATTTCCCTGACTGAGGACAATCAACAGCCTCTTGGTAGGTCTTTGGATCACCATCCTCATCAAAAGACATGCCTTCACTGATATGTCCAACATATCTTTCAGGCTGTCTAGGTACTCTACCAGACCTACGCTGAATGTGTGTATAATCCTGAACAGGTTCCGGAACCGATGTCTCACCCAGTGGACTTTGCACAATTTGTGGATCTAGAACCTCTTCTAGATCTATTTTACTCCCACTGTCCTCTTGGGAAAGGTATTCCTCTTCCAAGAAGACAGCTCTCCTGGCAACAAACACTCTTTGTTCACCAGGATGGTAAAAATAGTACCCAAACGTTTCTTTTGGGTATCCAACAAATCTGCACTTATCGGTTCTGGATTCCAGTTTATCTGGGTCATGTCTCCTCACGTGGGCAGGACAGCCCCAGATTTTAACATGTTTAAAATCAGGCTTTCTACCCTTCCATATCTCATATGGAGTGGAAGACACAGATTTACTTGGAACCCTGTTCAGTAGATATGCTGCTGACTCTAGCGCATATCCCCATAAGGAAACTGGTAACTGTGAACGGCTCATCATGGATCGCACCATGTCCAACAAGGTACGATTTCTCCTTTCCGATACACCATTCATCTGTGGTGTATAGGGAGGAGTCCATTGAGAAAGGATACCATTGTCCTTTAAGAATTGTGTGAACTCTGTACTTAAGTATTCACCTCCTCGGTCTGACCGTAGGATTTTAATACTCTTTCCAGTTGCTTCTCAACTTCATTCTTAAATTCTTGGAATTTCCCAAAGGCTTCAGATTTGTACTTCATTAAGTAACAAATCCGAACCTTGAGTAGTCATCCGTGAAGTAATGAAGTATGAGTAGCCACCCTTGGCTTGGGTAGACATTGGACCACATACATCCGAATGTATTAGTTCCAATATGTCCTTGGCCCTATCTCCATGTCCACTAAATGGAGATTTGGTCAACTTACCCATTAAACAGGATTCACAAGTTGCATATGATTCATAATCAATGGATCTAAGTATCCATTCTTATGCAACTTTTGAAGCCTATTCTCGCCAATGTGACCAAGCCTACAATGCCACAAGTAGGCAGTGTTCACACTATTCTTACTTCTCTTAGGAGAAACATCAACGTGGAGATTTCATAAGAAACATCAAGTAGATACAAACCATTCACCAAATTTGCTAAAGCAACTAGTTTATTTCTCAAATAAACTGAACAACTATTGTTCTCAATGTAAACTTGTATCTAATTCTGTCTAAACAAGAACCAAACTTCTTCCTGAAGCTTCCCCAAGCATTCTGCTTCTCATGAGCCTCATTGCAAGGTAGTCCTTGCAATTCTTTTCAAGTGTCCTTTACTGCAGTGGAAGCACTCGCCCTTTTCTTCTCCTTTGCGTCTGTCCTTCTTTTGTTTTTTGTTGGACTGCTTCTTTGTATTGCCTTTCTCAAAGGCTTGCACTGCTCTCCTCTCTTGTTGGACTTTCCAACCATGAGAACAGTGGGCTTTTCCTCTTAAGGTTGCCCTCAGCAGTCTTCAGCATGTTGAGCATCTCAGCTAAACTCACCTCAATCTTGTTCATTGTGAAGTTCACAATGAACTGGGAATATGAATCTGGAAGTGACTGGAGAATGAGGTCCGTGCTTAGTTCCTTGTCAAGAGGAAAACCAAGCCCTTCGAGCCTCTCAATCCACTCTATCATCTTCAGCACATGAGTCTGTACTGAAGACCCCTCTGCCATGCGAGCTCTGAACAGGGCCTTGGATATCTCATATCTCTCCACCCTGCTCTGCTCTTCAAAGAGCTCTGCAAGTGCTGCATGATGGATCTAGCATCCATGTTCTCATGCTGCCTTTGCAACTCATTGCTCATTGAGGCAAGCATGTAGCATTGGGCCAGAGTGGAATCCCCTTCCACTTCGCAAACTCAAGCGTTTCCCCTTCAGGTGCATCAAGGGGGGTTCAGCTGGGATCTCACCCTCCAGGACATAGGCAATGCGCTCAGACCTGAGGACAATCTTCAGGTTTCTGAGCCAATCCGAGTAGTTCGGGCCTGTCAATCTGTTGGCATCCAGTATGCCACGGAGTGGGTTACCTGACGACATTTTTGCCTATAAGGAAATGTAAAGACAACTAGCAGATGTTCATAATAATAATTAAATCTAGATTAGGACTTTAATCAAGATTAGCTCCCACTATTTTCGGCAGACTGTATAACCCTCAGATATACAGAATGGGAGACACCGACGGTCTCCTAGTGGGGATCGGAATCTCACAGACTCATAGCATGATCTTGTGGATAGCACAACAAACCATACTATGATCTGAAAGCGGTCAACCCTGACACTTGCAACTCTTGCAATATCCGATCTTATTTTGGCCCCTGAATTTTAATGACCTTGTGGATAGCACAACAAGTCATTAAATCCAGTCTAAGCAATACCATCATTACGTAACGAGCATAGATTTGGATGTAGCCCTTGTGGATAGCACAACAAAGCTACACCGGTCCTCTACCCCGTTTAAGGCATCATCATGCCATAGTTTTAGTCTGTCATTAGACTTGACAAGCCTTGTGGATAGCACAACAAACTTGCCCGATCTAATGGCAATCCTAAAACTATAATGATGGAGGGCCACGTAATTCATTCTAAATGATTACGCTACGGCTTAAAATTTGAACGAGGAGGGATTTTGACATATTTTATCTTGGTCTCTATATCTGCGTGCTATTGATATATAGAATTTGGAATATCATATATTTAATTATATATATCATAGCACATTCCACACATATCAAATATATGAAGAAATACGATGGATGATCATGGACTTTAACCTAGAGTGGCATTACCAGAGCCAGTTGGTAATCCACAAAATGGTGAACAAATGGCAGCCCGCATCTGATGCTTTAGCTTGATGTAATTTATCTCCATGAAGGTCCTGCATGGTACTCTCCTCCATCTCCGCCAATCGCTTCTTAAATTACAAGTAATATTTAAATTGGGCTCGCAGGCCCATAAATGTACATCAGATAATAATAAGAAACCTTGAACAAGTCAAGGGGAGTACATAACAGGAGGGAGATAGAATGTACAACCCGGATTTAATAGAGGGAGAGAGGGAGGCACGCAGTCCTCATAAATTACATCATTTGCCATTAACCATAACATTCATCACATGATATCTAAGTCCATGACCATCCATCCACACACATCACATGCATCAACAAGCAATTATCACATAATTACTTCTGAAATATTTTACTTCAAAATATAATAATTATTTTGAAAACCATTTAACTAAACAATTTAGCTAACATGGATATAATCTAATCAACATTAGATAAATGTCATTCAGCGTTACTGCATGAAGTCGCCAAGATGTACAGTTAATTAATTTAAAAATCACATTTCTAAATCAATTAACATGCTTTAATTAGATAGTAGGAATAACTAAAACAATTTTAGATTTTCTTAAACTAATTAAGCAATGGGTCAAACAACTGAAAAATAATTTACAGAGATCTAAACACCTTTAAAAACTCTCAAAATAATTTTCAGAATTTTCTGGGATTTTAAAACTGTTTAAATGTTTTTAAACAATTAAAAACAATTAAAACAATTTTAAAAATTAAAAGGGGGAAGGGGGGACCGGATCCGGTCCCACCGGATCCGGTGGGGCGCGCGGCCACCCGCGGGTGGCCCGGCCCCGCCCTGGGTCCGGGTAAGTCACCCGGACCCAGGGCCCGCGGGTCGACCCGCTAGGGCTCGCCCGAGGCGAGCCCTAGGCCGCCGCCGCCCTGGTCTAGGGCCGCGGCGGGGGGGGGGGCGGGGGGGGGGGGGGCACCGCGCCGCCCCGGGCGGCCGCGGACGGCGCGCGGCGCCGGACCTCGCCGCCCTTCTCCCTGGGCACCCAGAAAACCCCCAGAAAAACCCTATAACCTGCAAATCGCCACTTCTTGGACTGTCCAAGAAGCTATAACCAGTGCGACGGCGGCACTTTGCAGGCGCCCGTACGACCTCCACGGGTGGCCAAACGATGGCACGAGGGGTTCTCCGCGAAGCCCTTGGTACCAGGAACACCTTCCACGTACCAAGCGGCAAGTGCACATCTCATGTGCGACCCACGAACACTTCAAACATGGCGACTTATGCATAACGTGAATCGACAAAAACGCATGAAATATCATACAAAGACGCCGATTCCGAACGTACCAGCAACCTGGCTCTGATACCACTGTTGGGTTTCGTACAGAGCGCAGCGGAAACGCGAATCCCTCAGGTAGATATCATTGCCGGCCGTCGGAATCGAACAAAACCGGTAAACCACGCACAGATAGATCTCGTCTTTACCTTTGCGGGGTTGCGAAACTCCCGAATCCGGGGAGGAGGTGGCGCAGGAGGCGCCGGTGCTTCAAGCCGTTCAAGTGTCCGGCCTCTAGACGTATCCACGCGAGCTCCGGACGCAGACGGGATCTCCTCGTTCCCACGCGTCTCCCGGATCTCAGCTCCACCATGTGCCGAAGAGAGGAGAGAGAGGGGGGGGGGCGCCCTGGGAGAGAGAGAGGAGGGGGCGGCCAGGGTTAAGCCTGGAGCTTGGCCCAGGGTTTAACTCTCAGCGTATATTTATAGACACCGCGGTTTTTCACAAAAACCCAGTCATTGTCTATAAAGAACACCTTGCCCAGTCTGCTCGGAACTCTTATGCGTGTGACCCTCTAGGCCCAACTGCTAGTCCAGTTTTCAGCCCATTAAGCTCAATAACTCTTTATTGACTTATGGTATTAATTAACATCTCATATTAATTAATTACACAATCAATTATCGTCTCACGATAATTGACCGGGCTTCCAATCAAGTTGGGTGCCAAGCAACACCACTTGATCCTGGAAAGCATTGGGGTTCAGCAACCCATTCAAGGACCTTTTGTATCATCAGTTACCACGTGACTATAATCCTTCGCTCGTACAATGCTCCCGAGTGCACTTAGGGTATGGTCAACTGTCAAACCCTAATGTGGTACTCACTGGTTTAGATGCCGCATAACTATATCAGAAAACTCCTTTTCTGATAAGTAGTCTTGCCCTGGCCAGGGACTATCAGGCATCCTTCCGTAGAGCATTCACTCTCCTATTACCGAGAGCGAGCGATCCCATATTGACCACACAATCACCTTCGAAGGTATTCCGCTAGATCCGAACACTTAACTGATTAAGACCTCATGGCTAGAGATCTATAAGTCAAGGTCAAAACCAGAAGTCCACCAACAAGGTGTCCTTGGTGTCTCAGGTCTAAGGACCAATCACGCCACTGTGACAATGAATCTAGCTGGTTGACAGTTAGGTAACATTACCATCCAGCGATTCATAAGGATCAGTTCAGTGAACTCATTCTCCAATGAGCACCTACAGATTCACCTTAGTGTCTCCACACAAGTGACTATGAGACCAGTCACCCTCATCATATGAGCAGGTGCAACCTGTACTAGTCTAAACGGATATCGATGTCCTTCTCGGATATCCTCCGACTAGGAACAATTAAGAATATACGTTTAAAGGATATTAATCTCATTGTTATGATCTCATCATAATTAATATCCATTGCGCATATTCATGGACTTCATAATGAAACGTAAACGAATTACACATAATGAATATAAAAGCCTTATTATTATTATCAAAGAACAAGATTGTACAAGTTATGATTGGCTTGAGGACATCCATAACTAACAGCCGTAGCATCTTGTTGCCGCTTTGTGGCGTGATCGTTGCTGGTGCCATATGTCGAGAGCTGGGCACCTGCAGACGTCAGCATTAGGAAGGCGACTGCTTAGGTCCGTCGCGATTAGGTCATGACGCAAGAGACGTCGCGTTCTTAACGCGGGTGTTTTTTAAAACACCCCAGCCGGACAGAACTGCAGTGAGTCTGCTGGCCAGGGGAAGGGGAGCTGCGGCGATCTTGCGGAAGTTGTGATTTCGGCGTGATCGTGCCGTGGGAAGCTAACGTGGAGCGAGAGAACGCGAGGAGTGTTGTATCACGTGTTCTTCGCGAGTAGGGTGACTCTTCCCATTTTCGGGGCGAGAGAATTGCATGGAATGCAGGGTTTGATCAGTTAATGCTTTCTACACAATAGATATCATGCCTAGCAAACCCATTAAAGCATGAAAAAGACTAATTAAGGGTGGTTTGCATGGTGTGGGTTGGTAATCCGTGGAGGGGATCCCGGATTACGGTTTCCGTCTGCTAAGGCGACGGATCCCCTTGTCGTGATCAGGTGGCGACGGACCAACCCGTCGCGTTGAAGTTGTGAACGCGACTTGTTTGTATGTCGCGTTAATGTGTTGAAGGCGACCAATCGGGCTGTCAGTATCTGAAGGGGACGTAAGACCCTGTCGCAACTTCAGCCGAGAAGTCTATGCATGCTTGACTTATGCGATTGGATTATCCGAATATCATTATATAATGTATTTACCGATAATGAGCAGTGCATTGGCACTTGTGGCACTCTAAGAGTGCATGGTACTAGAAGCTAGCACTTCGGTTGTGTAGCTAGTTGGTTCTTTGCGTAGTAGCATGGTGTTCACGCAACAGTATTGTGTTCATGTGTTGTGAACAGTTCTTACTTGAAGTTTACGTGACGTTTCACGTGGTTTGTGTGTGACGTGCACGTGGTTCTATGTGCGTGGTGAACGTGCACATTGTTGACTGTGCATTTTCCATTGTCAAGAGTTCATTGCACACCTCAAAATGCTCACCTTCTCTAAACTGTCTCACAAATTAAAATGCAAAAGTGAACTAATATAGTGGTGAGAACAGGTCAAATCCAGGGAGAGGCAGAATAGAATTGAATTAACCTACTTTGACTTGATACCATTCTAACAGACCCATTTTCATCAAAGTAATATTGCATTAAATTCAATTGTGTAAACAACACCAATCAAATCCCCCACACTTGACAGATTAAATAATGAAGACCAAGCAGAATTGAAATTTAAGAAACTTGATATCACGTACCCCCACAGCTCGAGGGATGAAGAAAAAGAGGAAGCAAATTGCACTAAACTTCGAAATAGCAAGAAGAACACGACACTATAACCTCATAGCTCGAGGGTGTAATCACGGGATTGTGCTCCCTTTTCTTGATGAAAATATGAATATGGGGAATGGAAATTTACGTGATCGCCACCAATGCAGTCGCCTCTGGATGTTCAGATGGAGGGCTGACTACGTTGGAAAGGAAAAAGTAAAAAGGAGCGTACCTGGTAATGCGACACAGGGTGGGTCGTCGCTATGCTTTGGTCTGAACGCGACGTAGAAAGCGGCGCTTTCTTTATCGCGACAGGACCCTAGTCGCTTCCTCTTCAATGGATGGAAACGTGGGTTCTTTGTCTCCTGCTCCTCAGCCGGCCGAGGGGCAAGAGCCTCACCTTGCTCTGACCTTCAGACACCTGCCAAAGTGATTTAAACAAGTAAACACCCATGAGAATTCGTGTGTAGAAGATCTATTCAATGAAAAGCATGAAAACATGAACTATAATGGAGGGAACTCACGAGATTGGGCTTTTAACCCCTGTGGGTGTTAAGTTTGGGTGTGTGTGTCGTGATCTAATGTTAATCTATGAAGAAAACAAGACTATGCATGCAAGAATTGAATGAAATAAAGAGAAAAGGGAAGGAATTGTGTAGCCGATGGGAAAATGCCTGGGGGCTCTTCTGATTCGTCTGGGGGAGAAGCTCTCTTTGGGGAAGATGAAGCTCTCTGAAGAGCAAGAAGCAGACTCCGGCCTTGCCCAAAAAGATGCAGAGATGAGGTTTTATGGGTGATTATTCCCAACTCGGGTCTGAGGGGATAATGGGCAAGAGTCTGACTTTGGTTAAGTATGGCTGCGTATGGGCAATTGAAACTTGGAAAGGGGCATGTTAGGAAGGTCTCCTCCAAATTGAAAAGGATTTGGACGTGATTTGGAAGTCTAAATGAAGCAATTACTATCTTTGACATGTATCCAAGTTGGCCTAGGAAAGGGTTTCCTGTTTAAGGTCCTGAACGCGACAACCTTCTGGTCGGCTTCCTGAATGCGACGCCTCGATATGTCGCCTTCCTCATATGGAAGGTGACTTCAAGTCATTTTGAGATTTTTCAAGGATTAAAAATGTGGATTTATGATCGCGACATAGGGGCTGTCATTTTCAGGAACGCGACATAGGGCCTGTCGCCTTCAGGACTTTTCTGTATTTTGGCCATACAATGCGTCCAATCTCCATGCGCAGCCTTCGGATTGAAACATTAGACTCCTGACTCAGAGAGCTATAGTGAGAGAGATTGATTTGAACAGGAAGGGTCCTCCAGGGCGATGAACTAATGGAAATGATGTCACGATCGGAGAAAGCCAACTTGACAATGATGAGCCAATCGGGGCATCAATGATACGACAAGGGATTTTTGCTCGACTTATGGGTCAGAAATGGGTGTCTACAGATTGCCCCTCTTGATGCCTGCTTTGCAAGGGAGTGGAGCGGTGATGGAACGAAAATGGCGTGAAACGGCGATGTGGCGGAGTGAAACGGAATGAGCTGAAAAGCGGGCATCAAGGTAAAGAGACACCCATTCTGGACAAATAAGCAGCGAGAATATCTGGCTAACCCTCGAACATGGCTGGAACAGAATGCGCGGATGGTTCCTATTTGGGACGAATAAAAATCAAAGAAAAGAAGTGATCAACCTCTGATTCAAGAGGTACCATGGCTATCTTTAGCGTGCAGGTTTCGTTCATTAGGGGATTGATGCTGCCCGGCGGGTCGATTCGACTCTGGCCTTTGAGCGGTTCACGACTAATGAGCGGATCGGAGATGAAGGGATGACTGTTGTAATGAATGGGGATGAGGGGAATCCTTTATAGGAACCATACTGGCAAACTGAATCGAGCACAAGCTCGAGGAAAACTTTCAAATTCGGAGTGGAATCCTTGTTTGGAACTGAGAATTTAGGTTGGGACATCATTGGGAAGCTGACTTTGATGAATCATGATTCATGAAGCTCAAAATTCCTACATGATGCATGCTGGGCTAAAGGAAAAGAAACCATAAAAATGAATGCCAAGAAAGGGAGAAAATAACAAATACTCAAGGATAATATTGCTAGACAATATAAGCAAGGGTCAAGACACTTCGCATCCCCGACGTGCGATAGAATCCGTCGTCCCCGAGTACATCACCCAACGGCCTATCCAGCGATTAGCAGTGTGCACCTAGATCATCCTTGTTTTTTGGTGAAGGGGAACTCAGATCTGGAACACACTGGGAACCAACCGGTCCTTGAGCTAATATAGTAGCGTAGATATCATATAGTAATGCGGAGGGATTAGAGTTAGAGATACTTACCTGACTTACCTGACGGACGTCGCTTTGATTATCTGAATTTCTAATTTTTATGTTTTTTCTGCATTTTCTGATTTTTATGGTTTTCAATAATCAAAGCAGTAAAGATACATATGATACAATGTGAATGCCCAAATAATGACATCAAAGCACGTGTGCAAGCATTCTGAGCATGACAGTGTAAACTGATCAGAAGGCGACATAGGCATGTCGCGACCCTTGTCTGAAGAAGGCGACGGGCACCACGTCGCCACCTTGAAGGCGACGGGTCGATATGTCGCTTTCACAGGTTCCAGCCCGAGCTCAAAGCTTTCAGCCCCAAGCTTGAGTTTGACTCCCATTTGGATTCCAATTGCTCTCCACTCAAAGTCCCACTCCTAATGGGTCTTCCCTACCCCTCTCCAAGCAGGAATAGGAGTGCCATGGCTCTAAAATAGGGGGGGGGGTGAGAAGCCAAATTCGTAGCTCTCTCCTCTCTCCTATTTTCTTCAAGTCTTGCAAGCTCTCATGGCCATGAAGAGAGCTCCTCTTGCTTCTATGGATGGGGAGACGGCTTACGAGGGTCCCAAGCGTGCTCGGGCGACCTACGAGGCTCTCATGAGGTTGACGGACGTTCCCAACCACTTGAGCCGGAGCAAGGAAGTGAGAGAGGTAAGTTTTTGGTGTTTTCAATTTTCAATGAATTTTTGCTACGAATTTCTTCATTAATTTTGTTCTTCTTCTTCCTCCCTTTCCTCTTTTTTGCCTTTTCTTCTTCTTCTAGCTATTCCCGGGCTCCCGCCGCTATTCTAAACTTACATGGATCACCCCCATGATCAAAGCCTTACCCATGTTTGTTATCCGGTTCTTGAGAGAGTGGGGTTTAGGTGGGGTTTTGATAACGGCCCATAACTACCACAAAATCTCATTTGATTGGCACAACATCTCAGCCCTCATAGAATTATGGCACCCACAAACCCATACATTCATCTTTCCCAAGTTCGAGGCGACCGTCCTTCTAGAGGAGGTCGAGGCCTTCCTAGCTCTTCCTAAAACCAAGCCGGGGGATGAGCAAAGCATAAGCTATACTGTTGAACCTGTCAAACCGAAGCTTATTCTAGGGGAGTTCATGACTGACCCGGGGGATGTATATACCATGATTAGCCCACAATTCATCCATCTAGTGCCGTTGTCTAAGTGGGGTCATCTCCCAATGTAAGAACAAGAATACGGACCACCGGGAGATAGCAAAGCCGTAACCATATGTTTGTCTGGGGTGGTCCTCTCCCGTCCGGGGATCACCTCATAGACTGCGCGAGCCTTAGTGCTATTAGTGGGGTATGGCGGGGACTTTCACTTTCACACGCCGTCTTGGCGTACCTTACTCGGGTCTTACCTCGGCTTCCACGGGGGGGTTCCTTTATGGCTCCATGATCCTATTGGAGTGTTGTTGGGTGCAAGGATAAAATTTAAGCCTGTTGACAATCCTACCACCGACAGTCGGATCTTGGTGCCATCCATTGAACTTCATTGGCGGGGCGGCCAAATCTCCGACAAGGTTTTATGCAGGACGGCGGACAAGAAGACGAGGGGTGCATGGCGCCTCTACTTCAGTACCCTACTGGTGGAGCATTTCACCTTGGACATAGCAGCATTGCACGGAACAGAGATCCGGCTTCCACTGGAGGCGGATTGGATTTGCAATTGATAGGGAATATGGCGACCGTGCTCTACAACCCACAGAGGTGTTATCTACAGGTTGGGAAGTCGAGGACTAGAGTGCTTCCGCCGTCTCATTTGCCACCTGTGAAGAAGCGGCGCTTGGGGAACCTGGAGGACGAGCAAGCTGTACGGAGCGCGTTGGCTTTGTGGCGGTGTGCGCCACCCATGCACTTCCACCGACACTGCAGGAGGAGTGAGAGACGTACCAAGTGTACCTCCGAGAGTATGAGAAACTTCGGCCGCTTGCGGACCATGAGCGGAGGGAGAGACTTGATTGTACTTTTTGAGCTTTTGAGAGACTTGATGTGGGCTTGATGTAATGGGAGACATGTGATTTTCATTTTTTCATGTCTTTTATTTGATATGAGCATAGAGTTATTTGCAATGAGAATTGATTTGCGGGACTTTGTGCACATGGGTTAGAGGCGACATAGGGTGCGTCGCTACCCTGAAGGCGACTGGTCAATGGTCACGACCAGCAAAGGTGAAGGTGACATGGGAGTTGTCGCCACCTGACCAGAAGGCGACATAGCCCTTGTCGCGTTCACAGGTCCCGGGGCAGTTGTGTTGGGTTGAGTGTAATTTCATATCATTTCCTCTCTATTTTGATGATGACAAATGTGATTTTAATGCAAACTAATTGAAACATGATAAAACACTTTACCTGAAATTTATATTCAAAAAGCATGTTTCAAAGCACACTTATCATTTGTACTCATAATAAAATATTTTACTAATGATATATGTGTTTAATTTTCAGGTACAAATACTTTTTGCAAAGGTGGTGTCGACACACCCCACAATGGTGTCGACACAATACCTCAGACTCCAAGGCAAAAAGCTGAAGAAATGCTGAGACTGTGTCGACACGAGTCAAAAAGCAGGTCGACACGAGTCGCAATTCCAGGAATTAGACTACTCAGGTCGACACTGATCAGGATCAGGTCGACACTGGACTCGTTCCCAGAACAGTCTGTTTGCAGAATGGGACAGGAGGTCGACGCAGGATGAGGGCAGGTCGACACTGGACCTCGTTCCCAGAACATCTGTTTGCAGAATGGGACAGGAGGTCGACGTAGGATGAGGGCAGGTCGACACTGGATCATTTCCAGAACAGCCTGTTTGAATTGGGACAGGAGTCGACACCACCACCAGGGCAGGTCGACACACACACACTACGGAAAGATTGCTTAACACACGATGGAAGATTGCAACGGTGTAAAAACCAGGCCGTGTCATCCTAGGGCGATGGTGTATCAACCTAGGATGGCCTTGTAACTTTGGAATCTTTGGGTATAAAAGCCCCCAATGGCCATCCATCACATCAAGAGACCCAACGAACTCTTGGAGCCTCCCGAAAGTTTCCTTTGGCGGCTGAGAAGAGCTCATCTCCCTCCTCTGCTCTCCTGGTGTCTTCTGAAGACCAATTCTCATCAATTCAAGTGTGAGAATTGGAGTGTGATCCTTGAAGAAGCAATTGAAGCGCCTCAAGGAAGCAGATCAAGTAGAAGCATCCGTTGGAGAAGATTTCAAGGAAGATCCCAAGTTCAAAGTGCAGAGCATCGTTTGGGACTTCAAGAATCCAAGCTTCTTCCCAATCTGAGCTTCTACAGGGAGTACAACTGAAGAACAAAGTCCCTTCATATAATTCTCACTGTACTTTGTTCTTCTGAGACATTTTGAGATTGTGCAAGTGCTTCTGCATAATTCTCATGAATGTTCTCATGTTCGACATGATCTGCTGCTAGAAGATCTATGTCTTGTGTTGGTGTCTAGCAAAGTCGTTTGTGAGCCATTGTGCTCAGTTTGAGTTGTCGAACTCAAGTGGTTGTTGAGCAGTCTTGCTCAGGGATCTAGAGTAGTCTTACTCTAGAGTGTGTGAGTTGTAAACTCAGGTGTTGGAGTTGTCTGGCTCCAGTGGGTGTGTTACCCAGGTTGTTTAGTGAATCCTCACTGGGTGTGAGGGGTGGATGTAGGAATCACATGGGTGATTTCCGAACCACCTAAAAATCTCTGTGCACTTGTCTATTTGTGGTTTGATTCTATTATCCGTTAGATGCTTGCATAGGATCGCTTAAGATTCACTTAATCAACTGGTTTTCACATCTATTTTATCAACTCACTTAACATCTCATCAGATCTGTGTTTTTCACTGTTAAAATTGCCTCTGATTCTAAAAGTATTTTTAAATTGCTTAAGCTTCCGCATAAAGTGGCATAGATCTATTCATCCCCCCCTTCTAGATCTTATCCACACCTTTTCCTCGATCCTTCAATTGGTATCAGAGCGGTTTACACTTGATCTGATTTGATCTGAGCAGTTTTTAGTATGTGTGTCTGATTGCTTGATTGTTTGCTTGCTTGCTGAGTATTTCTTCTGTGCTTCCTTTTAAGTCAATGGATTCCAAAGGTTTCATAGCTGAGGGGCATTCCATAAATAGGCCACCATTCTTTAATGGAACGGACTATTCATATGGAAAAATAGAATGCAAGTGTTCTAAGAGCCCAAAACTATGAAATCTGGAAAGTGGTAGAAGTTGGTCCCTATGAAAACCAGGGAGAGGAAGAAACCTGGACTAGGGAACAAATAAGAAAAGCCACATTGAATTATAGTGCCATGAACATGATTCAATGTGCTGTTCATCCCAAAGAGTATTCGAGAATCTCAATGTGCAAATCTGCCAAAGAGATGTGGGATAAACTCGAATTACTTTATGAGGGAACATCACAAGTGAAGGAAACTAAGGCAAATATTCTTGTTTCAGAATATGAATTATTATGATGAAGTCTAATGAAACAATTTCTGAAATGTTTGCCAGGTTCATGGTTATTGTCAATGGACTGAAGGCCTTAGGTAAGGACTACACAGATGCAGACTTGGTAAGGAAAATCTTACGTTCACTTTCTTCAATTTGGCACACAAAGGCCACTGTCATTGAAGATTCTAAAGATTTGTCCAAAATTTCTTTGGATGAATTGATAGGATCCTTAATGACATATGAAATCAATTTGAAAAGAAATGAAGAACACATAACTAAAACAAGCCAATGGCACTTAAGGCCTCTTCAAGTAATAAAGACAAAAGTCAGGAAAAGACAAGTTCTGAGGAGTCTGAGTCAAATGAGGATGAAATTGCCCTCATGACCAGGCAATTCAGAAAATTCTTGAAATATAGAAAAGGAAAAATGTCTGGGAAAAAGAAGTTTTCCTCAGGTAAAAAAACACTTCCTCTTCTAATTTCAACAAGAATAAAAAATCTGACGAAACTGTCATTGTTACAGGTGCAATAAACCAGGACATATGAAGGGAGAATGTCCTGAGAACAAGAAGGAAAAGCACAAGAAGTTCCAGAAGTTCAAGAAGCCAAAGGCCATGGTAGCCACTTGGTCTGATGAAGACTCAAGTGAAGAAGAAGAAGACAAAAAATCCTCAAGCTCTGAGAGTGAGGAAATCTGCTTCATGGCCAACAACTCTGAAGGAAAGGTAAGCACTTCTTTTGAAGATTTCACTGTTGAAGATTGGCAGGATGTTTATGCTGAATTAGTTGAAAAATATTCTGAAATGAGAAAAAAAATAAACATCTCAAAAAGAAAATTGAAAACATTCTTCATAACCAATCTTCAAACAACAGAATTTGTGAGCTAGAAATGAAATAACAGAATTAAATGAAGAAAAAGAAAATTTCCTGAACCTAATTGAT
>JACBKR010005199.1:0-19884 GCA_014218235.1 Colocasia esculenta
CTTCTGTGCATTGGTTTGAATTGTGGTTTGCCTTGTATCTCGCTAGATGCATGCATAGGGATTTCATTCACACTACTAATTGATTTGCTCACACACCCAATCACACTTCAGATCAGTAATTAATTATGTGATTTGATCTCTGATTAGAAGTAATTTTAATTACTTAAGCTTCCACGTTAATTGGCATTAGATCTATTCACCCCCCCCTTCTAGATCTTGTCCTCACCTTATCTCGATCCTTCACCTAGAGTGCACCCAAGGCTGCCATGTGTCTAAAAGGCCTTTACCTCATTGCCACTTGGATGAAAGGGCAATTTGGTAAATATGGAATCTCCCAAAAAGATCTCATAAAAAATCACAGCCGTTGGATTTTATGCTCTGCATATTTTGGGTTTGCACTAAAAGGTGTCGACCTTATTTTTCAAGAGAGTCAACCTACTGACCAAATAAGCAGTTTCAGCTTACTGGCAGAACATTAGAGTTGACCTGATCAACAAACAAAGTCGACCTCCTGAGAATATCTCCAAAACTAGTTCAGTGGATGACAACTAGTGTCGACCTTACTCTCAGCTAGTGTCGACTTGACTGGTAGCTTGTTCTTCAGTAACTTGTTGAGCAGACTGGTAGAGTTGACCTTACTGTCAAGTAGTGTCGACCTACTTTTGTAAAAACTCTGTACACTTGATAATATCTCCAAAACTAGTTCACTGGATGGCAACTACTGTCGACCTTACTCTCAGCTAGTGTCGACCTTGCTGGCAGCTTGTTCTTCAGGAACTTGCTGGGCAGACTGGTAGAGTCGACCTTACTGTCAAGAAGTGTCGACCTACTTTTTGTAAAAACTCTGTAAACCTGTACAAATGAAGAGTGGACCATCAAAACATGTCATTAACAGTAAGATATGAAATATTAAGAATCAAAAATATGTTTTTAGTCATTATTGTAATATATGCAATATGTCATCATCAAAATCAAAGTGTGAGTGTTTGGACAACATTCACAACCAAATATTTTAGTCATCATTAAAATCAAAGTATGAGAGTGTAGACATCATTAATATATCATCATCAAAACACACAACTCAACAATCTCCCCCTTTTTGATGATGACAAAACATGACAACATTTGACAACATTCTTAAAACAACATTCATGACAACATTCTTTCACAGAATAACATTCTCTCCCCCTTTATTCAGAAACTTTGAATTTGTCAACATTCTCTCCCCCTTTTTGACAACATCAAAAAGATTGAAAGGCACATGCAATGCAATTTGAATCTCTCCCCTTTTTAAGTTTTCACCCATTAAAACAAATAGCCCCCAAGATCAAAAATATGACTAGAGGACCCATAAAATACACAGATATGCAGAATTCTCTCCTTAAGTGAAAACAACTCTCCCCCTTTGACAGTATTGGAGTTGTCCACCGCCAACTGAATAGGGATTAAGAAATGATGTGAACCACAGTATTGATGAAACCAATTGATTGGGGCATAAAATCAGAGATCAACAATAAAGTTTCTCCCCCTGAATAAGAGACTGTATTGCGGGGAGCCAAATAATTTGATTTTGAAGGGGTTATGAAGGTATCAAGGTACACAATGATTTTAGTATATGAAAAATAATATAATTGTACCTTTCATATTGTGCAGCAAGGGTTAATATAATATGATTTTTGATTGAGTTCTTATGTCAGTTCTTTATCATAAAAAAAAATCACTTCAAAATTTTATTTGCAAAAGTGACATGATTTTTGAGACCTAAATTGAGTTGTCAAGAGTGTATATCATTAGAAAATCAAAGTTTTGAACTTAACACAATGTAGAATATAAATTTAACATTCTTGAATAACATGAATTCTATTTTAGGTTAGTTGCACTTTGTACACCTTTTTCTTTTTCTGTTTATTTCTTTCATTTGAGATATTTCAAGAATTTAGCAAAGAAGATTAAATTCATACTTTTTGTGCAAGCACACACACTTACCCAGTGCAAGAGCCTGACTACTAGGCATGTTAATCATTTGTTTGCTTCTTTTTGAACATAGATAACTTAGCAACACCTTTTGACTCAAGTACAACCACGTCTCAGGTGGAATAACCTAGTTACTTAGTGTACTAATCATTGCTCTGCAATTTTCCTTAAAATTTTCTTTTTCCCGAAAATTTTCTTTCAGAACTTTCATAACTTTTCATTAGGTGACAAGTAGCTTTTCCTTTAATAGATCATGGTCTTGAATTGTTAAGATATCATTCTTAACATTTGTTAAAATCAAAAACTTCAGTATTTCTTGTGATATAAAACTCAAGACTACTCAAGTGTCTACTTAAAGTGTTTTGCAAAAAAATATCTAAAATGAGCTTTGAGGATAAATAGACACATTACTCGTAATCTTATTTTTCATCTTCATGTTTAATCCAAGAGCACAAATATTCCAGATATTTAAAAATTTTATTTCTCATATAAAAATATCAATGGAACCTTGAATAGATTTGAATGAAATATGAAGAGATCAAGAATAAGCCAAGAATTCATTCTGTGATTGAATTTTTCACACAAAGTAGAGATGTTTGAGTTCATTCCAAATGAGGACAAAAAAGTAAGAGATTCTGATCAAGTATCATTCAAAGTGTTGATGGTTGAGATTCAAGAGAGTGAACATGACTGTTTTATTTCATGCAATATGAACATCAACACAACATAACAAATTCAGAATATAGAAGATTTGTCCTCAATTCACTATCTAAAACAGATTCAAGATGAGCATTTCTGAACACAAACTTGAACAAACTGTGTCGACACAAGATCTTCAATGAGTTGATACAAGTCATAAAAAAAATTAGAATGCAGCAGCAAGAACATTTCTTTTTGTATCAATTTACTCCCTCTTAACATGTGCATGGAATGAAAAAGTTTGCAAGTAATTTACACATGATTAGGCACACACACAATTAGCTTTATGAAAAACATGACTTTTGGTACTTGGCGGAGTATTTTACTCACGCATAATGATAGTTTTCAGACAAGCATAACTTGTCCTTCCACATTTCACCATTTGATATACCAAGAAGTTATAGGGAGGTTAATGTGCACTGCCAATCATGGATAAATTTTTACAAGCAACTTGATACAAACATGACACCTATAGTTAAGATGAATTATTGTTGGGGCAGTAACAACAAAGCACACTCCTCATTATTCAGATAGAAATATAAAAGTTGTTCCAACTTAAGTAGTTCAATTCTGAAATAATATGAGATTTTACCTGAACAATCTTTATTTCTTTTTGAAATATTTTACTTGTTTTCTCCAACTTTTCATACCTTGCATAGCCATTAACTTGATTCTGGATGGAAGGCATGGCTACAAGGCTCATTAGCTTGCTGATCAAGCTACCTTTGGGACCAACACTTCCTTGGGTCCTATAATGAAACAATGTTAGAATTCAACAATGGTTTTTGAATCCAAATAGATTTTAATTTTTATATAGATGCAGTTTTTTTCCATTAATGGAACTATGAGCAGAATTAGTTCCAGAATTCTTCTTTTTGTTGTTCAATGCATCTATTTTTTATGAATTTTTCTGTTTTTTGAATTTTTCATATGAGTAAAAACAGGATGATTTTGTGCAACATTACTGTGCCTATACACATGGAATTTCTGAACATTTTCAGTATGAACATGATATTTATTCCTATGTGTGTTGACATATGCATTAGTATGGAATTTCAGAGCATGCACAAAATGATCATTTCTGTACCAACAATCCCTGGAAATGTGACCAATTTATGACATGTAAAACATTGGACTGATTTGGCATGTTTATTAAATTTGATTTTTATTCCAGCAATGTTTGGCAAGATGACCAAGTTTATTCCAATAAAAGAAAGTTTGAGAATTCTTTACCTGGTACATACCTTTGCTTGAGTACCTATGCTGGAACCCCATTTTCCTTTGAGGAGCCTTTACCTTTTGGTAGCTTCTAACATGATGTGGATTTGAAGCTTGCCTTGGAGCACTTTGAGTGATGAAGAAGTTTGGAACTTTTGTAGAAACTTGTTTCTTTTTCAATTTTCAATTTCTGGTTTTAGCAAACACGTTTCTTTTTATTTGTTGTGTTTTTCTTTATTTTCTCCTTTTGTTTCTGAACATTTTTCTGAACAAGGACTTTTACTAATTTTTCATTTGATAAAATGAAGTTCATGTTAGCAACAGTTTTGTTCATTTCAAAAACTTTTACCTTCTCCAAAGCAGTAAAGAGCTTACTTCTCATCTTTCCTTTTCAGCTCTTAATACAGAAATTTCTTTTTCTGAAAATTGGAGTTTGTGCAGCATGGCATCCAAACCATTTTTCATTTTATTCTTTTCATTGTCAAATTGTGCAATGTGTTTTTCCAATTCAACAATTTTGTTACTTAAATTTTTACAATCACTATCTAATGGTTTGTCATGCAACATACATTCAATTTTCTTTTGAGATAATGATTTTCTTCAACAAGTTGTTTAAGTTTTTCATTTACTTGATGTTCATGAGCCATGTTTGCAATTTGTTTCTTTAATTGTTCAACTTCAGATTTCAGATTTTCATTTTCTTTTGAAATGATTTGAGAATTTTTCAACATGGTCTCATTCGTTTGGATTTCAAGTTTTAGAATCTTATTTTTAGATTTTATTTTCTTTATTCTTTTATACAATGTTCATAAAAAATTTTCAAATCATCATAAAACAATTCTTCATTATCACTGTCAGAAGTAGAACATGAATTCAGAGTATCATTGGAAGTTACCGAATCATTGGAGCTCTCTCTAGCCATCAAGCATATTATGCTTTCATTTTCATCATCTTCTGAATTTTCCTCATCATCTTCTTCTTCACTCCAAGTTCCAATCATAGCTTTGGGCTTATTTTCCTTCCACAGGGGTTGAAACTCTTTCTGAACATCCGAGCATTCTGGTTTTACATGCCTGGTTTCCTCCAATTATAACAAACAACTCTGTTAGAATTTTTATTAGCAAATTGTTTCTGCTTGGAAGAGTTGTCTACCTGAGGTCCTTTGTTAAGAAATTTTTTACCTTCTTTTCGTAGAAACTTTCTGAATTTTTTTGTAAGCAAGGAAGATTCACTTGAGTCACCTGAGCTTGAAGATTCTTCTTCCTCAGTTGTTTCTTTCAAATTTGGACTTGCTTTAAGTGCTAGTGACTTCTTTTTCTTCATATCATTATCTGTTCTTTTCAAACCCAATTCATATATCATTAAGGAACCAATCAATTGATCAACAGTCATAGTAGACAAATTCCTAGACTCTTCAACTACAGTAACCTTTGTATGCCACATAGAAGTTAAGGATCTAAGAATTTTTCTGACAAGTTCATATGCAGTAAATGTTTTTCCTAGACTCTTCAAGCCATTTGTCAAAAGAGTTAACCTACCATATATCTCTGAGATGGTTTCATCATTTTCCATTTTAAAGGCTTCATACTCAGAATTAACAAATTGAGTTTGGTTTCCTTTACCTCAGAAGTACCTTCGTAAATTACCATTAGATCGATCATACTTCTTTGACAGTTTGCACATGAGGAGACTCTTGAAAACTCTGTTGGATGAAGGGAGCAATGCATGATGTTCATTGCACTCCAAATAACATTTGACTTCTTGACCTGCTCTGTCGTCCATTTTTCTTCATCCTCTGGGAGCACATATGGTCCACTATTCACTACCTTCCAGATTTGATGATTTGGGCTCTTAAGAAAACTTGCATACGAGTTTTCTAGTAAGTATAGTTTGATCCATCAAAATAAGGAGGTCTATACATAGAGTGCCCTTCTGGCATATATCCCCTTAGATCCATTTCACAAGTACTCTACAGGCCGTTAAACCACAAGAATAGAGAGCCTAGTCTCTGATACCAATTGTTGGATCATTTTCACAGGTGTGAACAGATCTAGAAGGGGGGTTGAATAGATCTATAACAAAACTCAGCAGAAGCTTAAGCAATAAAAAATTACTTCACATTAAAGATCTAAACAGACTCACAATTTTACTGAACTGATGTGAATGAGTGAATTGATGTGAGAGGAAATTAGATAAGCAATGTGAATGCATAAACCTATGTAAGCATCTAGTTGAAAATAGATCAAATCATTACACAGGAGATTTTTTAGGTGGTTTGGCTCCCAGATGGAGACCTACGTCCACCCCTTACTCAAACCAAGTGAGGCTTCACAAGACCGCTGATTCAAAGCTTCAAACAACTACTGACTCACAGCTTGAACGCTGACACACAGCTTGCCAACCGCTGATTCACAGCTTCTCTGCTGATTCACAGCTTCAAGGTCATACGGACCTCCTCAATCCACACACACACACAGTATGGATCAACACTCCTATTACCAATAGGAGCACCCAACAAGTTCAGAGAAAGTTTAAACAAAAAAATCAAATACACAAGAAGATCAGAGTTAAGGGAAATAATCCTCAAACACCAGTCCTTCGGTTTTGCCCATTTCCTTTGGACTGTGTAATCTGAACTCTGAATCTTCAGATCTTGAGAGTTGAATGTGTGCTTCAGATCATCTTGCATATATGCATCATCTGGTTGCGCTTCTCAACCAATTTGATCTGAACTCCTTCAAATTAGCCTCAATTCACGATACCCTGTTCAGATCTGATTTACAGAGAGATTCAGACCGAACTTATGCTCTTGAGTTTCTCCACGGATGCTAAGCTTTGTGCTTCTGCTCTTGCACTGACTTCCTCTTCCACCTGCCTTCAGATCTTCTTCTTCTTCTCAGCTCTACTACTCTTCTTTACATGATCCACGATGCTCTATTTTCAGATCTGCTGCTTGCACGATTCCTTCTTCTTCCTCTACTGCTTTTCTTCTTGATCTGCTTCTGTTTCAGCACTCCAGAGCTTTCTGTCACTTCTTGGCCTTGATCCCCACGTCCTCTTGGATGGAATCGATGAATGGCTCAAAGGGATGGCTGCTTCAGATGAGATGGAGGCTTATATAGCCACTGTGCAGTCCCATGAACGTGAGAAAGGTGTGCACAAAAACCTAGAGTGCACCCACGGCTGCCACGTGTCTAAAAGGCCTTTACCTCAATGCCACTTGGATGAAAGGGCAATTGGTAAATATGGAATCTCCCAAAAATCTTAGAAAAAGATCATAGCCGTTGGATTTTATGCTCTGCATAATTCTGATTTGCACTAAAAGAGTGTCGACCTTATTTTTCAAGAGAGTCAACCTACTGACCAAATAAGCAGTTTCAGCTTGCTGGCAAAACATTAGAGTCGACCTGATCAATAGACAGAGTCGACCTCCTGAGAATATCTCAAAAACTAGTTCACTAGATGACAACTAGTGTCGACCTTACTCTCAACTAGTGTCGACCTGACTGGCAGCTTGTTCTTCAGAACTTGTTGAGTAGACTGGTAGAGTTGGCCTTACTGTCAAGTTGTGTCGACCTACTTTTGTAAAAACTCTGTAAACCTGAGAATATCTCCAAAACTAGTTCACTGGATGGCAACTAGTGTCGACCTTACTCTCAGCTAGTGTCGACCTTACTGACAGCTTGTTCTTTAGGAACTTACTGGGCAGACTGGTAGAGTCGACCTTACTGTCAAGTAGTGTCGACCTTCTTTTTGTAAAAACTCTGTAAACCTGTACAAATGAAGAGTGGACCATCAAAACATGTCATTAACAGTAAGATCTGAATATTAAGAATCAAAAATATGTTTTTAGTCATTATTGTAATATATGCAATATGTTATCATCAAAATCAAAGTGTGAGTGTTTGGACAACATTCACACCAAATGTTTTAGTCATCATTAAAATCAAAGTATGAGAGTGTAGACATCATTATATATCATCATCAAAACACACAACTCAACAGTTTCCTTCTTCCTTTGTTGTTTTGAACTATTTGGCCAACCACAGATGCCCGCAAGAAGATATCATTAGAAGCAACATAAACGAATAAAATGAATGAGGTATTATAAATTAAAGTTATCACTGAGTCTGAAATGAACCACAGCGGTGTGTAGAAGATGATTTACAGAAGGTGGTCGAGGAGGGGGACCTCTAGGCCGAGAAGAAGGGGGAGCTGCAACTGAGACTGGGGGGGGGGGGGGGGGGGGTGCTAGGCTGAATCAACTGATCTAGATCTGTTGTGAATCCGACTAGTAGGTCGTCTCTTGGCTCTAGTGTTGCTACCTATGACAATATCATCGTCCAAGTCAACTTCAAAATCTGAATGATGATACTATATGATAGTGCATCTTCGGCACCCGTGACATCTGCGCCTGTCTCCACCCTCTCAATAACAGAAGCCAGAAATGTGTTTGGCCAAGGTGAATCTTCTGGATTATCGACCTCCTCATCAACCTCCATCTCCCTCCGTTCTATAGTGGACCTAGAAATCCATAATACCATTGGGTCTTCATCATTCCTGAGATCAGACATGTCTGTGGGATCATAGTCTCCCTCCCCCTATTTGGCATCCATCTGCATATGTTTCAGCCTAAGTCTCATATTGTAGTGCACGTACACTAAGCTGTCTAATCTTTTGTGACTCAATCGTTCCTCAACTTGTATGAATTAGAGACAATACTCTAATTCCTCTTACAACCACTGGAAGATGAAGTCTGTGATAAAACTTTAATTGCAACATCTCTAAGTGTCGATGCACTTATCCATAACCAAGCCACCACTCTCCTATCACAAGGAAAGATGAGTATTATTAGTTACAACATATTGTCCTTATACATTCTTGGGCTTTCATAAGTAAATGTATATATCTGGGTCAATATTTTGTCGGGATGCAATCACTAAAACATCACTAAAGGACCAACTCCTTCTCGAAAATATTTTAACTGGAGCATAAAAGGCAATGTACTACTATAAATGGCATATTTCACATGAAAGATTCTTCAAATTGCAGAGTATATTGTGTCCCTAGTTTTGAAGATGCCAAATTAACTATGATTCATTACAATGAATTCTTGATAAATTAGTCAAGTTGTTGGCCCAAAAATAATTAACTTTATAATTCTTAATGGTCACTACAGGTACCAACAGACTTCAGAGAAATACACACAAAATTCACACCAAGCAGGTGATATGTGTTGACACACTCAATGTATGCGTCGACACACTCAACGATATGTGGACATAGGTGTGTCGAGACACATCAATGTATGTGTCAACACACACCTTGATTTCAAGGTATGTGTTGACACACACCTTGCTTGGTGTCAACACATATCAAGGTATGTATCAACACACGCCTTGTTGTCAAGGGAGACCAAACCAACTTAAAAATCTGTCTCTTGTGTGATTTGTTTGATTTGTTCATGTGTGTGATAATGGCTGGATGAATGCTTTGGACTGATTCTATTTCTTCAATAGTCTAGTCTTCTAGTCATTTTATTCTTGCATATTCAGTTTTTAAAAGGTGGTAATATGTTCACCCCGCCTCTAGATTAGCCATTTCCATTACCAACAGAGTATGAGTGAAATTTGTACCTCATTAAGGGTTGTTGCACTTTCTCATATGTTCGTGACATCCTACCGATGTCACAACATCTAACAAATCATCTCGATAAGCAAGCTCATACTTGTGTTGGAATTCAAGATGGAGATAATTTGCTGCAAATTAATATGAAGAATGTCAGTACATGAAAATTGTATTAGAATATAGACATAGGTTAGTATTTATTTACCTGTCATATGCAAGTTTCTACTCATTTGGCTATCCCACTTATCTTCGTCAATGTTTATAAACATATGGGCATACTTGGATGATGTTGCACATATATGTTTCTTAGCAGCCTCCATTTTTGCATGCACCAACCCCCTCGTTGGTGTTCTATTAACATCCACAAGTCTCAGGACCTCATAAAGAGGCTCAATCATCTGCAAAATCTTCTAACCCTTGACAAAAGTTGGAGTTGTTCACCAAGCCCTCCACCTCCTGAGGATAGCCACTAGTCACTTCAGAACATTTGCTTCAATCTATCTCTACGCTTCAACAGGCTATCCAAGATAATATAATTGCCACAAAGTGTGCAATGGCAAGCCTTAATATCTCATCACCACAAAAATCTCGCATCTATCGTAGCACAAAGGGATAATTGTAGATGTATTGTGTAATGATCTGTGCTACCTCAATGACTTGATTAACATGTATATTCATACAACAATACTTTATCATTATCATTGAAGCGGTAAGAAATTTACATATAATATTAAAAACAAGGGAGAATTACCAATCAATCTTTATTTTTTGGGTACTTATTTTTAGGTCACTGGCTTACATACTTATAGTCACAGATATAAGTATGTAACTACATAGTTTTCTAAAGGAGCCAAGGACCTAAAAATAAGTTTCCAAAAAATAAGGACTTATTGGTAATTCTCCCTAAAAACAATGATGACAATGAAATTTACCTGGTGAAGTTGACTAATTTCTTTCAACATTAAATCCACATAATGCGCTACACAAGGGGTCCAAAAAATGTAAGGATGTGCCTTCATCAATTGTTCCCTTGCCTTCTTGTAGCTTGAGCCATCATCTGTCACCACCTGCACAATGTAGTCTTCAACAATCTCTACCGACATTTTCTCCCTTAGCTACAAAACATACTGATGGCTATGGATATGGCCAAAAGCATCCACGAACTTGTGATAGAAGACATGTCGATCACAGTACACTAGAAAGTTTATGAGACTACTTTTTATGATGCCCGACCATCCATCACACATAGGGGTGATGCCATACTTTTGTCATTTTCTCTTGAAAGATGCAATATAAGTTTTCATCTTCAAACCTATGCATTCAAGTAAACACAGCAAGCTCTTTGTTGTGGGAGGCTGTACATACTTTCTAAGATTTTGGATCTCTTGCACAATTGACTTGTAGTATGGAATTTACTGCACTAAAAGTTAATCTTGAATGATGCCAAAATTTGGCAATAGCCCTGCCCAACTCACTCTAAAAAAAAATGTACTAATAGCGACCTAATTTGAGATCGAAAGTTTTGGTCACTAGTTGGTCATTGTTTTGAGACCGTATAGTGACTACCAATTTTGGTCACTAATTTATAATTTAGTGACCGAAATTTATTCAGTCACTATTCGGTCTCAAAACAGAGATCGATTAGTGACCGAAATCATTCGGTAACTAATCTTCATTAGTGAAAATAATTTAGAGAAAAAGATATTATACTTTTGCAATCGAATTGCGATAAAAAACTTTTGGTCGCTAATACCTTTTCTCTCCCACCATTCATCCCAAACCTTTAGCGGTCGAACCTTTTCGCTCTCAATTTGGTCGCAGATCTACGACCGAATTGAGACCCAAAGAGTTTGGTCAATGAAGGTTTTGCTTTTGGTACCTTGAGTTGACATATTTTGTGACAAAATATTTCAGTCGCAATTCGATCACAGATTTACGACCGAAGTGCGACCGACGTAAATGCAGTCACTAGTATTAGCACTTTTTTAGGCTAATTAGCGACTAATGTTTTCAGTTGCTAAATCCTTAAAACCTTTCCCAATAACCATCTCTTTCGTCCTCTCTCTCTCTCTCTCTCTCTTACACACACACACACACACACACAACACACACACACCACACACACACACACCACACACACACACACACAACACACACACACCACACACACACACACACACACACACACACACACACACACACACCACACACAACACACACACACACACACACAACACACACACACACACACACACACACACCACCACACACACACACACACCACACACACACCGGCATCGGATGCCTCTAGGTCTCCACTCTCTCTCTCTCTCTCTCGCACACACACACAAAGTGGGGGGGGAGCCATCAGGGGGGGAAGCAATCAGAGTGGTGGGGTGGGGCAGGCCAGCGGGGGGTGGGGGTGGGGGTGGTCGGCTGGGGGTTGGGGGGGGGGTAGTTGGTGGGGGTGGGGGTGGGGTTCGGCAGGCGGGTGAGGGGGGGGTCAGCCGGCAGGCATATGCACTCTGCCTTCAGGAATCACACCCTCTGCCTCTCCAAAAGAGGTAGAAGTGAATTCGCAACTTCTTCCAGGATTGCTGGCATATGCCACTCAGGCCTAGCTTTGTCTGTAAAAATAGCAATCAATGGTGTTGTGACTAGAAGAAGGGAAAATTATATATACTCTTGAAATTTACACATTTGAATATATACTATGAATATCATGCGCTATACCCTCAAAATTGAAAAAAAAAAAAAACCAACTCATGTATCTATGTGGTTAGCAATCCATCAAATAGATTAACTTGTGAGCATAATCATTAGATAAGTGGTGAAAGTATTAAAACACCATTTTTTGAGAGGAGAGAGAGAAAGATGAACTAGTGAAGTTGACTAGGTGGGAGTTGGGGCTCAGGTGGTGTGTGTAAGAGAGAGAGAGAGAGAGAGAGAGGGAAGTTGTAAAAAAAATATCTTTTTGAAAGGTGTAGGAATACAAGTTAATTATATTTAGTGAGGGTCTTTGACGATATACATGACCAATATCCAGAGGTAAGAGAGAGAATAAGAAGAGTGAGAGTTCTACCTACAAGTAACCAACACCTTTCTCTTCATCTTCGATGGCAGAAGGTTTGGTTACCTTTGAAGTGGACTACCATAATAATACAAATTTAGTAGAATTCAATATCTATAAAATATAAAATTGGGGTGTTATAGGGTGAGCGGTAGTGGTTGCGGTTGTCGACAGTGAGTGGTTGGGGGCAGCCGACAGTGGTGGGGGAGGGAAATCAAATTTGGGTGTCAAAACCAGGAGGGCTGTAGAGGCATATCAATATTTGAAGTTCTTTATGCATAGATGTTCTTTATGAGTTTGAATTTTAAGTTTGAAGTTCTTATTTGAATGTTCTTTAAATTATTGTCACTTAATTCGATCTATGCATGCATATCAATGAGATATTTTTTAATTGATGTTATTTAAGTACTTAGAGTGTTCCATGTGATCTGAGGTGTAGTGCAACCTAACACTAACGCAGAGCTCAAGTCTGTGTCACCTTCTCATTCAAACTTTGGATTGATGTGCACGTCTCATTTTGAATGATGAGAAGTGTATATCTAACTCAAAATCTTGAATAGTCCCATTTGGACAGTTTGTAAATGTTTGATCGCACTTAGGTGTTCATTTACTATATGTTTTGTACTGTTTGTTGAAAATTTTGGTTGCGTCTACTCACTCCTATCTGATATACCTTACTGATTTTGAATATTTTCTTAACCCTTATTAGTAAGTGTTTAAGAAAATATCTTAAACAATAATATTTGTGGTATATCGAGGAGGTGTGGGAAGATGTGGCCAAAATTTTCAGAAAATTTTACAAACACTATAGTACATGACCACCTAAGTGCAAGCATCAATATTCACGGATGGGTAAAAGTGATAATCTAAATAATATATCCTTCTTATGCATTTGGACTAAGTCGAACGATGTGTGAAAATGGTTAGACTTATTTTTATGAGTTTGAATTTAAAGTTATTTGTGTGTTAATATTTGTTAAGCACAGGAAAAAAATGCCTACAGACCATTCATAGATGTATCGTAGAATAGTTGATCAGTGGTGTCTATGGAGTTTAGGGCTGGAGTTAGACTTCGATTCAGTTTGCATTGGGGAATCCAAGTGTAGCAGTAGATAGTGACAGTTGCATCCAATATCCTTGTATAATTTGTAAAAATTTGAAGTGAATTCACCATGAGAGGTTCAATGTCATTTATACAGAAAATGGTTTGTTGAAGGCTATATGAATTGGACATGTCATGGTGAGGATCTCTGGTCGCACGAGCCTAGTAAGGTGGAAGGCACAAGTACGTACGTGGATATGGTTGTAGATGGCGTTGGTCCCACATTCAATGTACATAAGGATCCTATATACGCTGAAGAAGTGTCGAACAGGGAGTTGAAAGATTTTGTCAGTTACTAAGGATGTTGATGAGCCATTGTGGGATAGTTGTCAAAAACACACTCAGTTGTCTACAGTGTCACAGTTGCCGAACTTGAAATCTAAATTCACATCAATGAGAGTTTTTTTATCGTCTCTGTCCCCAGCTAGAAAGCCCAGAGGGGGGGTGAATGGGATTTAAAATTTTCGTTGAAATAGAAACATGTCACAGAAACGCTTTAACAAACAAACACTAAATTCGATTGTTAGTTGTTAGTGATAAAGAAGACAATAAACAAATAAGCACACAAGCACACAAACAGGAAATTTTATCCTGGTTCGGACCTCCTATCCCAAGGAGTCCTAACTCCAGTCCCCAAGCAACAACTTGAGATTTCATTAACCAAGTGTACTGTCCCCCTTAAGGATCCTTACACATCCAGCCGTAGCTGGCCTCTCTTCTACCCTGAAGAGGTATACAACCCCCTGATACACACTTCCTTGCTGAAGGGAATACACCACCTGTTTCAACAAGTCTTCTCTTCACAACCGAAGAGGAACTTCACAACAAATGTGAAAGAAGGAAAAAGGCCCTAGACCAAGCTTACAACGAGCTGCTTGATCTGAGGCAAAGTCTAAGAGAGAAAGATCAACAATAAAATAAATCTCTCAGAACTACAAGCTCTCAAAAATCTAGACAATGAAGGATGAGAGCTACGAGCTAAGGAATGTGAATGAAGCGAGAGGCTCTTGTTTCTGAAGCTCACAAGTTGAAGGTTGATTCTCTAAAATCTCTAATGCACTAAGATGTCCTTCATGGAGTCATCACTTCTATATATCGTCTCTTGAAATTATAGCCGTTGAAATGGCCGTTGTCTCTAGGTTGATGCTCGTTAGACTGCATGGTCCATCGTGTACGACAGGTATGCTTGCACCCATTTAATGCCCTTGAGCCATGCACGTGAAGAGAAGATTCATCAGATATTCCTTAGCTTCTAGTTGTCCAACGTTGTAAGATATGACCTGCACATAATAAATGTCGAAGCATAGACAGCTAGACTGTCTCTATGCTTGTCAGTCAACATTAGAAACCATGCAGTAAGAACGTACACTAAAATAGTAATGCCATTTTGCTATCCTAAAAGTGTTTGCTATAGAACATAATCCCATTAAATGCAAGGATATTAGTGATGCACGCGGGAAGACTTTGACTTTCACGATATTTGAAAATAAATTTGAATATCATATGTGAAATCAATGTTTGACTCTTCACTAGATGCCAAAAACATTTTGAAATATAGGAAATCGATGTTTAAGTGAAATCAATGTTGAAATCTATGTTTTACAAGCGAATCCATATTTCACTTATGAAATCCATGTGAGGAGCAAATCCATGTGGGAGCAAATCCATGTGAGAGTAAATCCATGTGAGAGTAACTTATCAAATCCTTATGAGAGCGAATCCTTATGAGAGCAAATCCATGTGAGAGCAAATCCATGTGAGAGTCACTTATCAAATCCTTATGAGAGCGAATCCTTATGAGAGCAAATCGATGTGAGAGCGAATCCTTATGAGAGTGAATCCTTATGAGAGCAAATCGTCTGAGGGTCACTTATCGAATCCTTATGAGACCAAATCGATATGAGAGTCACTTATTGAATCCTTATGAGACCAAATCAATGTGAGGGTCACTTATCAAATCCTTATGAGACCAAATCGATATGAGAGTTTACTTATCGAATCCTTATGAGATCAAATCGATGTGGCACTTTGTGAATTGAAATCGATGTATATTGAATGGACATCAATTTAGCTTTTAGTGCAAATCACACAACAATAATTCCATAAATTATATTTATTAGGAGAAACAAATATTAAATATCTTTAATAATATTTGTTAATCATAAGTTTTGTTATCACCAAAATACCATAAATTTTATTTATTAGAAAATATGAATATAAATATTTTTTATAATATTTAATTAATCATAAATTTTGTTATCACCAAATATAAGGGTAAAATATAGGAGGTTCAACAATCTCCCCCTTTTGGTGATGATAAAATTTATGAGAATTTTTTGAAAAAAATACTTAAAGCATAGAAAATACAGAAAATTCATGCATAATGCATCTCTCCCCCTTTTTGTCACTAACCAAAAAGGAGGATCTTACCATGCATTCTTTCCCCTGTGTGAAAATTTCTTACCATTGAGAGGTTCAACAATATATGATTGATATTAATGAATAACTCCCCTTAGTTTGTTCTCCCTCTAATGAGAGATTCACCTGAATGAGACTTGAAAATAATTGTTAGTAATATTAAAATTTAAAATAAATTAATGACTACTACTCCTCTTCAGATAGAGATGATGAAGAGCTGACAGTCACCAGTGCCTTGAGCATCCTTTGTTCCTGATGCTCCAAGGCCATCCTGTAAATAACTACTCAGAAGTAGGTACCCAAATCTTTTTGGTCCTTGATGGTTAGATGCATGAAAATAACATTTAGGATCCAAACTAATGCCTTGTTGTGCAGGCGTTTACAGTGTGTCCTAGTTTATTACAATAAGAACAACATGAATATAGTTTTGTTCTGCAGTTCTGATTATCTTGTGATGCCTGTTTAGAACACTATTTTAGAAACTTTTTTCTTTTGATAAAGCTTGTTTATTTCAGTTCCTTTTTTCTGAGGCATTTTAGTTTCTTTTACAATTTGGTAAGAGATATTTTCCTAGAATTATGGACTATTTCCTTTTTCTGGAGGTATGTATCCAAGACCTTGTTTATTGTTTCCAGATTTTGATCCTTTTAAACATAGAGCTAGAGATGTTTTCCCTTTAGTTAGCTTCCTAACTGATTCTCTTAAATAAAGATTTTCTTCAGTTAGAGTTTTCAATTTTTTCTTCTAACTCTATTTTCATTAGTCTTGCTCCTAAATTTTCATTCAAAAGAGAATTATTATCTTTACTTTCCTTCATTATTTTCAAGTGTCTATTTCTAATTAAGATCAGAATTAGGTGTTTCCCAAACAAGTAAGGTTGCTCTTGATAATTTTTAATTCTTTTACAACAACCTGTGTTTTCATAAAGTTCATTAAACCTTGTTCTAAATCTTCAGATTCTGAATCTGTGCAAGAATCAAAGATGAGTTAGAATGTACCTCATCTAGTCCTACCATGAGGGCTAGATTTACTTGCTCTTTCTCTGAACTTAAGCTTGATGAGTCTGAGCTTGTGGCCTCTTCATTTTCCCAGCAGCCTCCATGGCTTTTCTTTTGACCTTCTTGTGCTGCTTCTGGACTTTTCTGTTTGACCAGTCTTCTTTAGTCTTGGACAATCTGGTCTTAGATCCAGGTTTTCTACATTCATAATAGACTGGTTCATTTTCTTTTCTTTCTTTCTTTTGAATCCTTCTCGAACCATTTTCTTCTTCTTGAGAACTTCTGAAGTTTGGATAGAACTTCATCTACATCACTATCTTTAGAACCTGCAATTTTTTGAGCTAGAAGAAGAAGAAGTGGAAGGAGCAGCTGCAACTTTAAGAGCATTAGTACATTTTTTTCTTTGATGAGCTCTCAGATAGTCGCTCCATATTAATTTCATGTCCATGAGGGAACCGATTAAATTTTTTTTTTTTTTTTTTGCAAAAGTCCAAGGTATCAGCAACCAAGAGAGTGCACCCCTACCCAGGGGTAGGAATGGTCTCACTCCACTAGGCGAATCAACCAGGGACAAAATTTTATTTCATGAAAAAAAAAGAAGTAGATACACCTAACACCAAAAAGCTACACCACCACAAAGGCCAAGAAGAATAAGGACAGAAAATACACCCGATCTGCCACAAGTACCCGAAACAACTAATGACTATGCCGAAACTAGGGAGGCCAACTTTGTCAATGAGTAAAGCTCCCCTTGCAGGCAGAGGTAAGTCCTCAGGAGATATGAACACCGAATTCCTATGAAGGGTACAGGCCAAAGAAGCAAGTGCATCATCCACCTGGTTACCCTCACGAAAAGTATGCACTATCTTTGGATTAATATCTGCAACATGTGACAAATACCCCCCACCAAGAAAGACCCCCCAATGAGGTAACTTCCCATCATGATCGCTCTGACAAGGATAGCTGAATCTGAGTACACAACAGCAACATGAAGATGTTTTTCCAGTGCCATCTGAGACCATCATGATGGCCCAGCTTCTGCAATAATGCTATTCCCCCGGCATAGGCGAAGGCAAAACCACAATAATCACCATTCCGATTCCTGAACCATTTAGCTTACAATTAGAAAACTTGGTTAGATCATGGCTTCTTCATAGCTGTGACCTTAGGGGTCCATGAAATAGTTAAGACCTAAGTATTTTTCTGACAGTTTCCTCATCAGAAAGATTTTTTCCAAGTGAGCTTAGACCAACTACTGTGTTCGAAAATCTATATACTATCTAATTATATTTCGTTAGGAAGCATTTTTAAATTGCTCAACTGTGAAACGAGAATATCTATCCTAAATTGTTTTTACTTTATCTGTTCCCTCATAAGTTATCTGCAGTTTATCCCATATTTCTTTTGCAGATTTACATGCATACTCTACTAAATTCTCTTTTAGATAGGCGCAACATAGATAATTCTTAGCCTTAAAGTTTAAAGATAATTTAATTTTATCTGCTGCTGTAATAGTAGTAGTACCTTCAGCAGGAATAATAACATAATCACCTACCTTTATTACCTGCCACATATCAAAGTCTGTGCCTCGAATGAAGCAGTCCATCCTCATCTTCCAATATTGGTAATCCTCTCCATCGAAGAATGGAGTCTTGTGACTGATTGACCTTCAGCATATCCTTGAGCTGCCATGGATCTTCTCTAAGATCGTTGGATCTTATTGATTGATCAGAGAACCTCGCTCTGATACCACTTGTTGGCCCTTTTGGTACGACGCAAGCTAACCTAGAGGGGGGTGAATAGGTTTTCTGAAATATGAAATAGAAACTTATACATAGAAAATTATCACTTGAAGATTTGTTAGTTTAGTTTGATAGAGAGTAGCAATGCGGAAGCAAATAAACAATCACACAAATAACACAAGGATTTATCCTGGTTCGGCCCTTCCCCCATGGAAGTCCTACGTCTAGTCCCCAAGCAACCTCTTGGGATTTTACAACCAAGGGTATAGTCCCCCTCAAGGACAATACAACATCCAGAACCCCAGCTGGTCTTCTTCTCTTTCCCCGGCAAGAAGGCAGCCCACTTCTTTTACAGGTCAGCAACACCTCCTGGTATAACCCTAGTGCGGTTCTACTAGACACAAACCCCTAGCTAGGTTCTACACTGTATATAGTCCTACAATGGACAGGATCTTTCTTAGAAAAGAAAGAACACAGACGAGCTATTACAAGATGAACACTAAGAACTCTAGCTCTCAGCCACAGACTCTCCCCAAGATTTACAATGACCACAGAGAGAGAGTGAAGAGAGGAAGGCTTGAAAGCTTTTGAAGACTTCTACTATGAAAAGCTTCTCTTGATTTTGGCTCGAGCTCTTCTCTCTTTCTTTGAGTGTATGTGGAGTTGAGGTTCCTCACAGGATGTACACTCCTTGAAAAACTCTTCAGGAAAGCTCTCTTCTTTTCTTCAGCCTTTCTTCTTCTTTTATATGAGCTGCTTTGAATAAATTTGTTGGAGTTCTAGCCGTTGCTCATCTTCTCTCTCTTCTGATAATTTGTGGTCTACGAGGTCTGCAAACATAGAAGAAAGTGTTTAGATAAAAGAGTGTTTCTGTTAAGAAGACTCATACCTCTATGTTTCTGTTGTTATCTAGAAGTGGTAGGTAACCCTCTTTTTGTTCTGACAAGAGAGAAGAGATCTGGAAAGATAAAAGATCTTCTATCAGAAATATATTTGACTCTTCATTAGATGCCAAAAACATTTTGAAATATAAGA
>JACBKR010005200.1:0-19712 GCA_014218235.1 Colocasia esculenta
TCATGTCGCGACCCTCTGGACTGCGCGACAGTGTGCGACACCCACATGGCCCGCGACATAAAGGCAAACACCCCTGGCTGTCGCGTCATCAACAAGCCCTTTGTTTGCATAAAATTTCACTCTATTTCATTCAAATGCAAAGTCTGTTACATGCTATAATCATTCTAAACAATCAAACAATACTTCAAATCTGTTCCTAACTATCATCTGGTTACAATTCAAACAATCAATCAAATCAATTGTTCCCTCCCCTAGGCTGAAGTTTCTTCAAAGCTTTAATGTATTCCGCGATTGTTTCGTCATCTTTTCCACCTCGGCTTGAATCGCGCTCGTCGCGCATCCTTCCCAATGGACAACCGCGCTGCGCATGTCGCGCTCGTTCTGTGTATACGCCCCCTCTCTCTCTTGGATAGGTGGGAGTGTGATAGAAGTGGAACCACCGTGCGAGCCGCCCGCATTGGAGATGCAGCGATCAGGGTGTAGGAAACTAGCGCCCCATTGCCTAGCAGCCTCAAGGCGAGTCCGGTACGTTGAGGAAGGTGAATTGTCCGGCCGTGCATGAATCGTGGGTGCATGTCAAAATCCGCCACGGTCAGACTTCAGAGGTATTGGCGCCGCATGTATGCCCTTCACTTGAGCGTTTTGCACCATGCCGAGGCTCATGTGAAGCCGTCCGCCCACATATCAGTGGGTGATTCAGCATGTCTTGCATTCCATGGTCAGGTCCTCCACCGCCCGGAATTGGATATGCATCCCCATCCATAGTTCAAGGGCGACGACCGATCCGTAGAAAGGACCCCGAGTGCCTGCAGAGGTCAGGCCAGCATATAGAAAAACCAGGACGCTTGCCCAATTTTATACTTCGGAGATGGAGTCAATGATGCTAAGATTGCCAAAGGAGATGGCACCGTCGGCTTCGAGAAGAGTATGACACCACAAATGCATATGGGCGGCTGCTTTGGCGATGGCGTGTGTAGTTCGTGGTCTTCGCTTACACTGGGAAGTAATCCATTGAGCGATTGGGAGGAGGTGAACATGCATACCACTGGTCATGGAGTAGAGATCATTCTTCTTTGTGGTGATGTACGCCAGAATGCTCAGGAGTTGATCTGCTCTACGGTATAGGAGAGGGCCGACTCTTCGCCCCTTTGATAGCGTGGGGGCCGAGCATGATTTCCAACTCTTCCAAGAGGATCGTCGCCTCGAATTCAGGGAAGATGAACGAGTGGTCTGTGGATGCCATAGCTCCACCATGGCTATAACACTCTCCCACACATGCACCAACTTGTTATAATTTTGGCTAATACAAAGATGGTGGATAGGCCCCACTCCTTCAAGTGGCTAATAGACGTGGGCGGCATAATTCGAGCATGGGTACCAGCCATGGCATCTTTGAGAATCGCCATTGGCCAGGGAGGATCTGAAATAGAAGAAGAGCATGAGAACGGATGGAAAGAGGAGAAAAGAGAAGAACAAAACGGAGCAAAAAAGAGCGAAACAGAGCAAAACAAAGCAGAAAAAGTAGAGCAATGCAGAAAGTGCAGAATCTCAAGAAGAAAGGCCACTTACTTGAAGCTCCGGGTGCGTGTAAATGTAACCCGGGATGGCGGAGAGTTGCTTCAGGTCGGCATGCGTCTCTCTAACAGCTTTTGGGCCAGAGTAAGCGGGGATATCTTCTGCAAACGCCGAATAATTCCTCTTCATGGTTGCAAGAGAAGGAAAAGAGCTTGAATTTGGGGAGCAGAGGATGTCTGGGGTTTAGCTGCGGGATTAGCCCCCCTAACCCTCTATTTATAGAGTCCTAAGAGTTAGAAACCCACTCTAATCCCGAAACTAGGTGTTAGGATAAGGTTAGAAGAGGTTTAGGAGTCTAGTGTTAGTCTGGGTGCCTTAGGATAAGTGGTGAACTCCGTTTTCTGGTCTTTTCGGCTCTGTCCGAGTCGCGACGCCCGCGATCTGACGCGAAACTTGTCGCGACAGGGCGTGCGACGCGACATGGTCGCGGTCGTCCAGAGTGTCGCTCTCTACCGAGGGCTAGTTTTTCATCTCTGAGCTGTGTATATATATGTTGCTTGATTATTGTAATTGTTGTGCTCATTACCATATTGTGTCTGTTTTTCTAAAAAAAAATAAAAAAAAATCAGAAATTCAGAAAAGAAAAAAAAAAAAAGAGACTTCGACACAGGTAAGTAGTATTGTATTTCATCTCTCTACTCGGCATTACTATATGATATCCTATCTTATATCATTTCAAGGACCGGTGGTTCTCAATGTGTTTTGGGATTTGAGTTCCCCTTTACCAAAAACAATGATGATCTAGGTACACATTGTTAATCGTTGGATAGGCCGTTGAGTTAGTTAAGCACAGGGACGATGGATTCAGGCCTGCACCGCGGTTTGTAGGTAGTCTCTTGACCCGTTTATCTGGCTTAGCAATATTATCCTTGATATATTTTCTATTTTTCCTTTTTTCTTTGCATTCGTTTTGATGATTTCTTTTACTTAGCCCAGCATGCATCATAAGGACTTTGAACTTTCCTGACTCATTCTAGACCATTGATGAGCTCTTGTTGAGTGCCCAATCATCCTGTAAATTCCAAACAAGAAATCCAATTCCACTCCGAATCGGAATGTTTGCCTCCGAGTGAGTTGTTTCCGTCAGTTTGACAAGAATTTCCTTGTCTGGATTCCTTATCCAAACTTTCCTTTTTTCCTTTGATCCGTTTTGGTTGCGAACCGCTCCCAGGACAGAGTCATGAGTTACCTGCCTGGCACGCACATGTCCTTCCAAACCGAAACCCGCAGGCCAATCGGCTAGGGCACCTCTCAATCGAGGAGTTGATCGTCCTCTTTTCTATCCCTCGTCCAGACTTGTGCTCTTCTTTGCATTCTACCCGAACAACCGACTCGGGGCTTTCACAAGGATTCCAATTGCCTGTTAGTTAACATCGGGTGTCTCTTCACCTTGGCTTCTGCTTTTCAGTCCGCTCCGCGTCTCTCCGTCCACCGTCACTTCATGACATCTCCATGCCATTTTCCGCTTCGCTCCCCTGCAAAGTAGAAGCCAAGGAGGGGAAATCTGTAGACACCCGATCATGACTAATGGGTTCAACCACATTTCTTGCTACCTTAGTGGGCCCCTAATTGGTCACTCACCTTGAGCCCATCATTTGCCTTGATTTGAGCCCATTAATCTATTAAAATACCTTGAAATCCCGAAATCAATCATTTGGGAGTCCCTAGAGGAATATAACTCCTATTTTAATCATGTGGTTAGAGAGAATAATCCAAGATAATTCGGGTTTCCTTGTCGCGACGCATCGTGGCGCTGCGACTATAATCGCGATGGGTTGGGCCGCCGCGACAGCCCATGCATTATCCATGCACGTGGGCATTTGTCGCGTCCCCCCGCACCGTCGCGTCTCTAGTCGCGACCCTACGATCTGACGTGACAATGTCCGAGATCTCTGGCCTCCGTAACCACACCCTATTTATCCTCCCATGCACTTTGAACTGGTGTAAGAGGGTTATCCCAACCCCTTGGATGGATCCTTGGCCCTAGGGACTCTCCTAAGCTCCCCTAAGTACTCTACCCGATTTGATAGAGCTTTATCCCCTATTTTTAATTTCCACACCTTTTTGAGGAGATAATACCTAATTTTCTCACTCCAAGCTCTATATAAGGAAGGCCCTCCTCATGGACGAGGAAAGCCTCATGATCACCCCGAAGGGCTGCCAAAATTTCCTCTGAACTAGACTTAGCCACGCAGACACTCATTCCCTTCATTCCTTCACATTCCACTCCTCACAACTCACTTATTTCACCATAATGGAGCAAGGAACATGAAGAGGGCGACTTCAGCAAATCTCCTGGACCTCTTTGCACATCATTGGAGCTGCATCCACGCCAGGAAGTCGCCCTAATGGGGCTCATTCCCTTCCCTCTTCCTCTTTTCTATTTCTACATGCATTTTTATGTCCTTGTTAAGTAGAGCATATTCACCATCCACCCACGTTTTCCCACACCACAGGGTTTAAAACCACCCCAGGTGCTTCCCACCATGATCTCCAGTCTCATTTCGTCTTTTAGAATAGATACTACACTTTACATGTTCTAATAGGGTCTTTTCCTTGTGTTTTCTTTTGATGGACAAGCAAGCAAGCAAGTCTACGAGGAGCTCTGGTGCTCTGGCCGGCTGGAGGACTAGAAGAAGGTCACAACAACAAATCTCCCGCATTCAGAGAACGCGACGGCCTAGGGTGACGCGACAAAGGCGCGTCGATTCCACTAACGCGACCTAGAGACGCGTCGGCCATGGCGACCACGACACCTGGTCCATTTCCTGTTCTCTTCCCTTTTCCTAGTTAAGTTAGCCATTGTCTTTCCACATCGTTTGGCAACTTATCTAGGTGCAATCACATCCTTTTCCTACGCTATCATATTTGATATCCATGTCCGTGTCGAGGGGAAGCCAATCCCTGTGATTACACGATCAGCTATCTTCGCATAGTAGTTATGAGTTAGTGAGTCAGTTAGTCCTTATGTAATAGTTTGGTTTTCAATAAAGTACTCTGGGCCCTAGTTTTTGCTCTGATACGTTGATGTAATAGTTAGTTCATGAAGTTTGATGAGTTATTAGTGATTGTAATGGAGGTTGGTGGATTATTAATGAAATTTGAGTTTATTTGGTATTATTCCATTCGTGCAATGGTTGTTATTTATTTCTCGCTCTGTACTATTTAATAATTATAATTCCGCTCCGATATTCCGCGTTGGGGCGTTACAATAATAGTATTTACAGTAGTGTTCACTTTCTTGTGTTTAAATTATTGAATTTCATTGTAGCACCCCGGAAATTTTAACTGTAAAAAAATTCGAATAAATGGAAATAGATAATTTCCATAATATCAAAGTATTTAAAACATACGAATCATTATCGTATGTGCTAAAACACATCCGAAAAATCCGTAAAAATTATAAATAAATCCCACACATTATTCTTAAATGTTCCACACAAAAATTTGTGCCAATAAAAAATCAGATTAGCCATGTTTAAAGTGTTTCACGACGTATTATCATAATTCATAATAATTCGAAAAATCATTATCACGCATATTTGGATGAGTCAGAAAATTAAGTAAAAATAATATATGGACTTCAAATAATATCCTCTAATGACCATCAAGAAATTTGGGTCAATAAAAATCATTTGGGATAGGTTTAAGAGCTATTGTGACTGATTATCCAAATTAGGAAACAAGTCGGAAAACTGTTAACACAAAAATACGATGCAACCATAAATTAAATAAAAATATTGGGGAGACTTCCAACATTATGTATTGATGGCCCATTATTATAATTGAGCCAATGGATCACATATGACCCAAAAATCAAATGAAGCAAGAAAATGCATGGAAATTTGTAGCTTAATAAGCTGAAATTAAAAAGAGGTAATTAGAGTTGAATTGGGATGCAATCATGCACATTTGGGTAACCCAAATTCGTGCCTATCCACCCATGGAGGTTGCTTGATGGCCAAGACTCTCTAAGGGATGGAGAGAACTCAAATTATGAAAGACACAAGCCAATCCCACAACCCTTCTTTCCTAGTTACAATAGGACTCCTAAATACCTTGGTTGCTTAAATACTCTTCATCCAAACCCTAGGGACGAGTTTACAACTTGATGGGATCGTATGGAGGAGCTCTTGGTGGCTGGGGAGCTGTGAATCGACCACAAGAAGGACATCTTCTTCCCCCGTTCGTCTGCTGCGACCTGCACAAACCGTCCACTTGAAGTCAATCAAAGGTAGGCCAAACCTAAACCAAACCTTGCAAGGCTTATACCCCTGGAAATAGGGTCAAGTCTACGTTCTAACCCAATGGAATGCCCAAATTCCATGCAGCATACACGGAGTATTAACGTTCTTCAAACATCTGTCTGAACACAGGTTTCTGAAAAAATGAGACTGCATCAACCCAAGAGGGAGGTTTTCTCGGGCCAAACCTTAATATATCTTATACCAATGTGTAGAGCATCAAGTTAACTTTCATTTCCCACTAGTTTCATCGAATTCCAATGAGTAGATTTTGTGTTATAAGCGTTTTCCCCAAGTCGCGCACTGTTAGAGCTTTTTCCGTTCTTTATATGTTGGATACGATTTGAGACCGAATGAGAGCAAATCCAAAACATGAAAGTTTTTCTACTAGTTTTCTCGTCATGTCTTATGTTTAACATTTTGTCTAAATGTCATTAGTTAGAGAGTTATAAGCATGATAAGAGGGTCTCTGCATGACACTTTGTTTTCAGGTTGCACTTGATTTTACGTTTGTGTTGGACTTGATTAAAGCCTGTTGAAACCATCATTGTTTTCTAATTCCGATTTACTGGAAGCACCCTTGCATGTCTAGGTTGGTTTAAAACTTGTTTTGTTATTTTTCATGCACTATACAATTTGTTCTTAGTTTTAGAACAACCCTGTGTCAAAATAGGGAAAGTCTGGTTCACAATCCAAAGCACTGTCCTTTCTCTGGCAGACACAGGCCAAGGACCTGAGAACGCGACGGATCGATAGGCCGCGTTCTCAAGAAGATCGCGATAAGAATTCCATCACGATCTTATCGCGACCAGACCGCCGTCGTGACCTGACCTCCGGGTCTGACAGCCATGTCGCCTTCTTCATATGAACACGTCGCAAACTGCCTGCCTGATCAGACAAGCCTGTCACGATCCTTACAAGGCATTGTCACATTCTGATCTGACCCTGTCGCGATCCGTATAAGGGTCCATCGCGAGCTCAGGATTTTCATGAAACCCCACCTATTTCTTTTACAAAACTTACTGCTATACTTGAGGTCTGTTTAAATATGATATTTAGGGTGTAATTCACATGTCTTAGGTCTAATCATTGCATGATGGTTTATTTAATGGCCTAAAAGTGATTAACCCATTTAAAAAGCCTTAATTACATGAATATTATTCTAATTGCTTTCTTAATGATATGATCATTCATGAAACTTGTGAGTTACTCTTGTTACCGTTCTAGATTGATTTAAATGATAATTATCATCATAAAATCTTGTAAACCCATGTATAGTTAAATGCATTGTCCATTGCATGCCATCATGTTAAGTGTTTTCCGCGAGTTTTAGACCGTGAATTGAGACACGTGAGTGTGATTTACATCTAGACTAAAGCCATTAATGTAAAGATTGAACTAAAGTATAAATCGTGTTGTTATGCTGCCAAATTTTTCTCTTGACCATTGTTATCATGAAATCATGTTCAATTACTTATTACTTGTTCCCATCATCATCATGAACATGACATTACACATACTTACTTATTGAAACTCTCATTGGCCATTATTAATGACTGTGGGTATCTACATTTAAAATTTTACATGAGATGCTGACCGAGCACGGCGAGTGTCCCAGGGCTCCAGTCTAGCCCCAATGACAGAGAGTCATAAATATACTGTTAACCATGGGATATAATGATTACTGGCGTTGCATCTGCGCTGGGTGTCTTGCTTGCTTGTTGAATGATAGATACAATAACCACATACACGTGTCCTGGTGTACATTCTTGATGGATCTTTTCTTGGTGTACATTAGTGTGTACGTGTCTAATTAGTGTTACATTATCGTGCTCGTACATTCTTGCTTGCTTGCTGTGATATGGCCATCTTGCATTTAATGCAATTAGTGATATCTTGCGTTCTTGACATCAATTGAAATCTTGCATGCTTGTACAAAGTGATCTATAGCTAGTTCTATCTTGTCATCTTGTTCACAAATCTTGTTCTATCATAATCACTCTCTCTAGCTTGTCTCATGTATCATGTTTTAACGAGTTTCTTCGTATATGCATATCATGACAATCATCGTGCTACCTAGTTCTAAATTCTAATCACTTTATCATTGCCCGCACATTGAGATATAAATCCTACTGGGCTAGTTTGCTCATCCCCTACTTTTACCCAATCTAGGTGACTATGAAGTTCAAGAGGAAGAGCAATTCGAGGATGGGAATGCGTCCGAGTGAAGAGCGTTGCAACTATGAGTCTAGTTATAGTAATTTGCTTGAGAGTTAGAACATGTAGTAGGAAGTGAGGACTATTATGTACTTTTCCTTTTATTGAGTCTAGTCCTGTTATCCCATAGTCTAAGAGTTGTAATAGTACCATTTTGAATACAATAAGATGACATTTGAATAAAAGGTTAGTTGAGTTCAAATCTAGAGGCTTATTTGTCGACTGTTCACGTCTCGAAATATCGTCTCGAATTATATTTCCAAATAATTTATATCCGCTGCGTAATTCTCAGGATGTGATAGTTTAGTGGTATCAGAGCCTAGGAATACCAAATAGGATATATCTCCAGGAATAGGAGGTACCTATGGAACCGAGGTCATGAAAATTAAATACAGTACCTGGTGAGAATGGGTAGAGATTGGGAATACGTTAGCAAGAATTAAACACTCCTACCCATTGAATCTGATAATGTATCTAGAGACATTAATTGGTTTCCATCCTTTTCTCAGGAACCCTCATAACTCTTACACTCAACTGCAATGGCTCGCAACCAATGGTAAGCTATGTAAGAAACAGTAGCTGGATTCACTTAGGCCCTACAAAATGTGGTTCAGGCTAGAAATCAGGCTGCTGCAGTTAGAAATGGAGCCGGTGATCTGCACCGCAATTTTAGGAGTTTGAACCGTCCTCGTTTCTCGGATCCCCTGATCCGGACGAAGCAGAGAACTGGCAGGAGGAGATAGAAAGGATCTTCCAAGTCATGCAATGCATAACAGGGAAAAGGTGGTACTGGCCACTTTTCAATTCACTAAGGATGCCTGAGCATGGTGGAAGGCCACATCGGCCCACCCGCCTAATGTTGGCAAACTGGAGTGGGCCGGATTCTTGGAGATATTCTGGGGAAAGTATTTCTCTGAGAGAGTCAAGGAGAAGAAGGCAGCGGAGTTTGCTACACTAAAATAGATAGAAATGTCTGTGTCTGAGTATGCAGCTCAGTTCGCGCGTCTCGCTGTGTATGCCCCACACTTGGTTGGATCTGAAAGACTTAAGGCAAATCGGTTCATGGATGGGCTCAGGCCCATGTTCATTGAAAGGCTCGGACCACTTAACATTCAAACATACACTGAGATGGTCCAAAGAGCTCAGCTGGTAGAAGACACCATGGCCAAAGTAGAGGGCATGAGGGGCAAGAACAACTCCAAGCCGGTCTTCGTCAAGAAGGGAGCACCTAATATTGCTCCACTTTTCATAAAAACAACATCAGAACAACAACAAGAAGCCGAAAGTCGGAAGAGATGTTCTGGAGACAAGAGTCAAAGTGGAAGGTAGGCAGTTGGTTGAAAACTGTAAATTCTGTGATAAACCAGGGCACCGAGCTGAAGAATGCTGGAAGAAGCTCGGGGCATTGCTTGAGATGTGGTGGTCGTGACCACCGTATTCCTGGTTGTCCAATGATGAAGGACCAACCAGGCAAAGCCCCAAATGTACAACGACGTCAAGGATGCCTTAATGCTGTCCTAGAAGATGACCTACCCGAGGAAGGGGGTATGGTGGAAGGTACCATTTTCATACACTCGCAACCTGCATTTGTGCTTATTGATACTGGAGCTGCATATTCATTTATTTCCACACATTTGCTGCAACTCTACTGTTAAACCTGTACCCTTGAAATCTAAGATCACTGTAGCCTCTCCACTAGACTCAGAATCTGAACTCACTCACTACTTGCCGAAATATGAAATTATAATTGGAGGACACAATCTCCCTACCGACCTTATCTGTTTATACATGAAGGGTAATGATGCCATTTTGGGTGTCAATTGGCTAATTGAATATGATGCCGATGTAAACTGTCGCATAGAAGGGTCACTTTTAAAAGACCAAGCCTTCCAACTCTATCACTACTGGCACCCGTTATCACAAACAACCTATCTTGATATCCTCCTTAAAGGCTTCTAAGCTGATCAACTAGGGTTGTGATGCTTTCATAGTTTCCGTCTTGGCAATTGAAAAGAAGAAACCAACCCTAGAAGACATTCCAATAGCCAGGGACTATCCTGATGTATTTCCAGAGGAATTACCTAGTATACCCCTGAGCGGGAGGTAAACTTCACCATTGAGTTACTCCCTGGGGCAGCCCCTATTTCAAAGGCTCTGTATCGCATGTCCCCTATGAATTGCAGAAGTTGAAAGACAGATCCAAGATTTCTAGATCAGGGTTTTATCAGGCCTAGCACATCCCCGTGGGGAGCGCCAGTGCTATTTGTCAGAAAGAAGGACGGGACAATGAGGTATGCATTGATTACCGTCAGTTAAACCAGTTGACAATAAAGATAAGTATCCATGCCCCGCATCGACGAGCTGTTTGATCAGATCTCTGGTGCACAATATTTCTCCAAGATAGATCTAAGATCAGGCTACCATCAACTAAGAATAAAGGAGGAGAATATTCACAAGTCCGCATTCCGGAGTAGATATGGTCACTATGAGTTCGTGGTCATGCCGTTGGTTTAACAAATGCTCCAGCGGCTTTCATGCAACTTATGAACAATATTTATAGGCCATACTTGGACCAGTTTATAGTGGTGTTCAGATATGACATCCTTATTTACTCTAAATCCAAAGAAGAACATGAGGAACACTTGAAGGTTGCTCTGCAAATACTCAGAGATAATCAACTCTATGCTAACTTAGTAAGTGTGAATTCTGGATGAAGGAAGTGCCTTTCCTTGGTCACATTCATATCCAAGGAGGGAATCTCTATGGATCCATCTATGGTGGAGGCGGTAAAGATTTGGGAAAGGCCGACAACTGTGTCGGAGATTAGGAGCTTTCTGGGTTTAGCCGGTTATATCGTCGCTTCATTAAAGATTTCTCAAAGATAGCTGTACCATTCACCAGGCTTACCAGGAGGAGAATCCATTTGCATGGACTGATGAATGTGAAGAAAGTTTCAAGGCATTGAAAGGGCACCTTACCTCGGCAAATGTACTCACACTGCTAGGGGTAGTTTTGAAGTATACCACCGATGCATCCGAGATCGGCCAAGGCTGTGTGCTGATGCAAAATGGGAAAGTTATATGCCACGCATCCAGACAATTGAAGAAGCACGAGGATAATTGTAAGGTCTCGGGTCTTTGTGGATCCTTATTGGGTCTTTTAGAGGTTCTGTGTGGTCGACGACAAGACCATTGTCGTTGACTTGTGGTTGACAGCCATGGCTAGCCGTTGAGTCAGAGTCAGCGTCCAGCGATGTGGAGTTTGATGTTGAACTCAGCGAGGAGATCTGGACGTCAGTCTGCAAGCGGTTCAGTAGGCGACCAGTGATGTTGACGTCGACTGGTCAGTCCTGGTCAGTCCTGTTGAAATAGGGTAGCCCGAGAGCAGAACCCATTCTTCTCTTTTCCTCTCCTTTCCTCCACCTTAGCTTTTTGCATTTCCTTAGCTTTTGTTGGTTGATCTGAGCTCGTGGGAAGGCTCTGGATCGTGTGGCGGTGCTTGATCGGGCGGGAAACGCGAGGATTTGGTGCGATTCGTGCGGAGTCTTTGGGGGTTCTAGCGCGATTAGTGGCTGTTTGGGGATTATTAAGGCTTTCTGAGGTAGGGACTTAACCCCTGCACAACCTCCTATCAAACCAGCATTTCAATTAAGTGAATTGTGTGCAAATCATGGTTTAGGGTTGGGTTGTATCATGCCGGAGTTTAGGGTGAATTAGACAATCTAGGTGTTAGACTGTTTAATTATGATGTTTTGGTAGTTCTGATTGATGAGAGGAAGTGTTTCCCTCCATCAGTCGAGGTGTTGTTGGTATTTCTACCCAATTGAACTGATTCGGTTCAGTTCTAGGTTAGGGGGACTGAAGAGATCAACGTCCACATCTGTTGACGTTGGGATCTTCATAAGTGATATAAACGACAAGGTCGACTGCCGTTTAATCAGGATAAACGACATGATGAGTGCCGTTTACCTCATATGGCGGCAATCGATATGGCCGTTAATATCTTGTGTCCCAGCAAGCTTAAGTGTGTGTTTAGAGGCGATTGACATGTGATGTCCGCCCTAATAGCATATGTGGGCTAGGCTTAGAATGTGACTCCGCCTGTGCATAGGAGTAGTTGATTGTGGCACGAGGTGTTTACTACTGTACGGGGTTTCAGACGTTGATGTGTTCAGTCTGTTGTACGCGCGTTGCGTTACCGTTTACCCGTTTCTGTTGGTTACCTAGACGGGGGTGACTCCGTCTAGACGACTAGCGTGTGGTTTATCCTCCGCTAGTGAGCCAGGACGCCGAGTGCGACTCTGTCCTGTGCGTTCTCCTTGTGGTGGTTTTGAGCCGTTCTCCGTGGAGCCCCTTCTCTACCGCTAGGGTCAAGCGTAGGGAAAAAAAGGTCGTGGACCAGACGCGAGAGAGAGCGTATGTAGTGTGCACATGTGGCTGGGGTTGAGAGCCTCTGTGGTGACGGACGCCGAGCCACAGACCCTAGCTGAGTCCTACTTACTATGTGTGTGTGAGTGTGTGTTACTAAGCCGCGAGGTTTACAGTTTTGTGTTGTGTGTTCGACGTGTACTTACTTTCAGTTTTTACTTTCCGCACTTTAGTTCTGTTGCCGGTGGGGTTACTTTTCCCTACTGGGTCTCTTTTCTTGAGACTCACTCCCCTCCCTTTCAGGTGGGTCTTCGTCGACTCCCGTTCCAGGCGAGTCTAGCCACTCTGGTGTTGGTGCTCCTTAGCTGCAGTGAGTAGTACCTTTTTATTGTACATCTGTACTCTGTACCTTACTCAGACTCTGAGTTGTATATATTATGTTCATATAGTGGAATTTTACTGCTTTACATGGTGTGTATCTTCTTACATATAGTCTCCTCGGACTTTCACTTCCCACCCTTCCGAGCTTGCCTCGTGGGTTAGCGGGTCAGAATTCGGGTTACTGGTTGTTACTGGTAATGTAGATTCTGGGTCGTTACAGTTTGGTATCAGAGCCTGGTCTGATGAGATATATATAAGAAAATACCCATCATGTAGACTCAGAGTATAAAGAGTACAGTTGCAGCTAATTAGCCCAGAGTTAGTTAGTATATTTATGTGTGTATTTTGGTTCTGTGTGTAGTACTATGGCTCCTAGGCGACGTCCTAGAGAGGAGTGGCTGAGCAGGTGACTCGTCAGGAGGCTGGAGATGCTCCGCCACCTCAGCAGACGCAGCCTTTGCCACAGGACGCACATAGTGGTATTGCTCCGCCGCCACCTCCACCTCAGGTAGCTCAGGGATTAGACATGACTCGATTTTTTGAGGGGATGGCTCAGTTTGTTGCTCAGCACCGTGACGCGCCGGTACCCCAGGGTGGTACTGGGAAGGTGTTGAGGGAGTTCTTGCAGTTTCAGCCTCCTCAGTTTTTGGGCCAGCCTGATCCAGATGCAGCGCGGGCATGGTTAGATGCAGTGGAGCGGACTTTTCGTTCCATGGAGTGTGTTCCCGAGGAGCGAGTGCTGCTAGCCAGTTACCAGTTGTAGGCACAGGCGTTGTCTTGGTGGTCTGCTGAGGGGAGACTACTTTTCAGTCTCGTCCACTTAGACAGATTCCGTGGCAGGAGTTTGTCGTTTCTTTTGAGAGAGCCTTCTGTCCTACTTACGTTCGGACGGAGAGGTGGTACCAGTTTCTGGACTTACAGCAGAGGGACTTTACTGTGGTGCAGTACAGGGCCAGATTTGTAGAGCTAGGGCGTTATGCTCCGCAGATTATGGAGATGAGGGTCTGAGGACTCAGTAGTTTGTGAGGGGCTTGAGGCCAGAGCTCAGGCAGGCGCTGATAGTTGCTCGTGTCACAGATTTGGATGCGGCCTATCAGACAGCGGCAGCGTTGGAGGCAGACACTTGCGGACTCTTGCTCGGAGCGCAGAGGTTCAAACGCAGGTAGTTCCTTCTCAGCCTCGACAGCAGCAGGGTAGTATGCAGACGACCCCGAGGACTGCGACTTCCTACGCGTCCACTTCTACTGGGACGACGGCGAAGTCAGGATCTCGGAGGAAGTTTCGGCTGATAGGAGGCAGGCAGAGCAGAGGCAGCAGTCGTTGGGAGTGTTCAGCAGCCGACAGTCAGCCTTCGCAGCAGGTACAACGTACTTTTGTTGGTCAGTGTTACCGGTGTGACCAGATGGGTCAATGGCGCGAGATTGTCCTTTGCTACCTCGTGTCGCGCAGCAAGACCCAGTCACAGCCCCGAGTGCAGCAGCAGCAGGCACCTGTGCAGCATGTCAGTAGACTAGAGGTTCTAGTGGGTCGAGAGGTAGAGGTCGTGTTACTCACTTGACTCGTGCAGACGCGGAGGCAGCTCACCTAGTGGAAGGTACTGTTTCAGTTTTTGGTTGTACAGCTAGAGTTTTGTTTGATTCTGGTGCCTCTCACTCTTTTGTGTCTGAGGAGTTTTTAGACTCCCTTGGAGAGTTGAGTTCGGGAGAGTCTGTTGAGTTGGCAGTAGAGTTGCCGACAGGGGACTTTGTCCTTACGTCCTACTGTCTCGAGGAGGTACCTGTGCAGTTGCAGGATCAGTGGTTGTCGGCTCGTCTGTTTGCCTTGTAGTTACATGACTATGATGTGATTTTGGGTATGGACTGGTTAGAGCGGTATAGTGCAGTGATGGATTGCCAGAAGAAGAGGGTGCACTTGTGGATACCTGGGGAAGCGGCGTTCTACTTCCAGGGTATCGTACCTCTTACTTCTCGCTTTTTAGTTTCTGCTTTGAGGGCAGGGAGGTTACTTGCTTCTGGTTGTCAGGGTTTCCTAGTTTCTGTAGTGACTCTTGACCAGATTGCCTCGGAGTGGGAGACATTCCTGTAGTGTGTGAGTTTCCGGATGTTTTTTCCGGAAGAGTTGCCTGGTCTACCACCAGAGAGAGAGATTGAGTTTATTGTAGTTGGTTCCTGGCACTGAACCTTTTGCTCAGGCACCGTACCGTATGGCACCAGCAGAGTTGGAGAGTTGAAGAGGCAGCTTGAGGAGTTGTTGGAGAAGGGCTATATTCGTCCTAGCTTTTCTCCGTGGGAGTCACCTGTTTTGTTTGTCCGAAGAAGGATGGTAGCCTGAGGTTGTGTATTGATTATAGAAGCTAAATCAAGTGACCATCAAGAATAGGTATCCTTTTCCTAGGATTGATGATCTCTTTGATCAGCTTCAGTCTGCTCGTGTCTTCTCGAAGATTGATTTGAGGTCGGGCTACTATCAGTTGCGGATTAGAGATTCTGACATTGAGAGGACTGCTTTTTAGACCAGATATGGACACTTTGAGTTTTTGGTGATGCCGTTTGGGCTCACCAATGCTCCAGCGGCCTTCATGGATCTGATGCATCGGGTGTTCCACTAGTTTTGGACCGGTTTGTCGTAGTGTTTGTTGACGACATTCTGGTGTACTCCGCTTCGGAGGAGGAGCACCCGAGCACCTGAGGATCGTGTTGCAGACCTTGCGAGAGCACCAGTTGTATGCCAAACTTAGTAAGTGTGAGTTTTGGCTACAACATGTTCACTTTTTTGGCACGTGATCTCAGGTGAGGGAGTTTCGGTAGATCCAGCGAAGGTTGAGGCAGTTTTGCAGTGGGAGAGTCCCAGATCTGTGTCTGAGATTCGTAGCTTTCTGGGTTTGGCAGGTTACTACCGCAGGTTTATTCGAGACTTTTCTCAGGTTGCTGCACCCTTGACTCGGTTGACGAGAAAGGGAGTTCCGTTTGAGTGGTCGGAGCAGTGTGATAGAGCTTCATAGAGTTGAAGTGACTGCTTACGTCGGCGCCAGTTCTTGCCTTACCTTCAGGTGAGGAGGTTTTTGAGGTTAGCACAGATGCTTCAGGTGTTGGTTTGGTGCGGTTTTGATGCAGCAAGGCCGGGTGGTGGCTTATGCGTCTCGCCAGCTTAAGCCCACGAGGAGAGTTACCCGACCCACGACCTAGAGCTTGCAGTTGTGGTGTTTGCTTTGCGGATTTGGCGTCTTTACCTGTACGGAGTGAGTTTTGTAGTCCGTACCGACCCCCAGACCTTGAGTATGTGTTTTTCTCAGAGGGATCTGAATATGAGGCAGCGTCGATGGATGAATATCTGAAAGACTATGATTTCAGCATTGAGTATAAGCCTGGAAAGGTGAATGTAGTTGCAGATGCCTTGAGTAGGAAAGCACAGATGAGTCATCTGATGCTTAGAGAGTGGCAGTTGTGGCAGTCTGCGACAGAGGGGTCTTTCAGAGTTTCGTCCAGTCGTCGTCAGTTTGTGTTGGGCAGTTTGTTAGCGGCTCCCGCCTTTGTGAGACAGGTTGCTAAGGCTCAGCAGGCAGATCCAAGTTGCACAGTGTGTTGCTTCTTCCAGAGGTTGAGCTTTGCGAGGACGGACTGTTAGGTTCCGAGATAGACTCTATGTTCCTGTTGAGGAGTCTATCAGGAGAGTTGTGTTGCAGGAGGCACATGGTTCCAGGTACTCGATTCATCCAGGGTCGACCAAGATGTATCACAGGTTGAGACGTCAGTTTTGGTGGCTTGGATGAAGAGAGACATAGCGGCTTTTGTTGCTAGGTGTTTGGTCTGTCAGCAGGTGAAGGCCGAACATCAGCGTCCGGGAGGACTTGTGCAGCCGTTAGAGATTCCGATGTGGAAGTGGGACCATGTGATGACTGACTTTGTTTGTGGTTTTCCGAGGACAGCTGGAGGTTTTGACAGCATTTGGGTTCTTGTGGACAGATTGACGAAGACTGCCAAATTCTTGCCTGTCAGGACTAGTTGGGGTGTGAGTAGGTTGGTCGCGTTGTACGTAGAGCGGATTGTTCCTTTGCATGGAGTGCCGATCTCTATTGTGTCAGACAGGATCTTCGCTTCACTTCTGGTTTCTGGCGCAGTTTCCAGAGAGCTTTGGGGACAGAGTTGGCTTTTAGTTCCGCCTACCACCCTCAGTCAGACGGTCAGTCAGAGCGGACTATCCAGACTTTGGAGGACATCCTTAGAGCTTGTTGTCTGGAGTGGCAGGGGTCGTGGACAGCTCACTTGCCGTTGGTCGAGTTTGCATATATAATAGCTATCACTCTAGTATCGGTTTGGCACCATATGAGGCTTTGTACGGATACAGTGTCGCACTCCTCTTGACTGGTTCGAGGTCGGCGCGAGTTGTCACGGGGCCAGAGTTGGTTCAGCAGGCAGTTGAGGTAGTTCGGCTTGTGAGACAGAGGCTTCAGTCAGCTCAGAGTCGGCAGAAGAGTTATGCAGATCAGCGCAGACGACCGCTCGAGTTTCAGGTAGGGGACCGGTGTTTGTCTGTGTCTCCTATGAAGGGAGTGGTGAGGTTTGGTAGGCGTGGGAAGTTGAGCCCTCGCTTTATTGGACCTTTCACCATTTCTGAGCGTGTCGAGGTTTGGCGTACAGACTTGAGCTTCCGTCAGTTGGCAGCAGTCCACGATGTGTTTCACATGTCGATGCTTCGGAGGTACCTTTCTGACGAGTCTCACGTTCTGCAGAGTGCAGAGTGGTCTGAGGTGACTCCAGTGTTGACTGTACCAGAGTTTCCGTTGCACATTGAGGATCGCCGAGTTCAGAGGTTGAGGAACAAGGCTATCCCTTTAGTTCGTGTTGCGTGGCAGCGGCACTCCGGTGGTGAGTCGACATGGGAGGGGAGGACGAAATGCGCGAGCAGTTTCCGTACCTCTTTGGTGAGTCTTCTTTCTTTATGTTGTTTGAATTTTGAGGGCAAAATTCCTTAAGGGGAGGGCTGTAAGGTCTCGGGTCTTTGTGGATCCTTATTGGGTCTTTTAGAGTTCTGTGTGGTCGACGACAAGACCATTGTCGTTGACTTGTGGTTGACGGCCATGGCTACCGTTGATCAGAGTCAGCGTCCAGCGATGTGGATGTTTGATGTTGAACTCAGCGACAGAGATCTGGACGTCAGTCTGCAGCGGTTCAGTAGGCGACCAGTGATGTTGACGTCGACTGGTCAATCCTGTTAAAATAGGGCAGCCCGAGAGCAGAACCCATTCTTCTCTTTTCCTCTCCTTTCCTCCACCTTAGCTTTTCTCCATTTCCTTAGCTTCTGTTGGTTGATCTGAGCTCGTGGGAAGGCCCTGGATCGTGTGGCGGTGCTTGATCGGGCGGGAAACGCGAGGATTTGGTGCGATTCGACGGAGTCTTCGGGGGGTTCGCGCGATTAGTGGCCTGTTTGGGGTTATTAAGGCTTTCTGAGGTAGGGACTTAACCCCTGCAACTCTCCTTATCAAACCAGCATGTTCAATTAAGTGAATTGGTGTGCAAATCATGGTTTAGGGTTGGGTTGTATCATGCCGGATTTTGGGTGATTGACAATCTAGGCGTTAGACTGTTTAATTATGATTTTTGGTAGTTCTGATTGATGAGAGGAAGTGTTTCCCTCTATCAGTCGAGGTTTTATTTTCTACCCAATTGAACTGATTCGGTTCAGTTCTGGGTTAGGGGACTGAAGAGATCAACGTCCACATCTGTTGACGTTGGGATCTTCAGAAGTGATATAAACGACAAGGTCGATGCCGTTTAATCAGGATAAACGACATGATGAGTGCCGTTTACCTCATATTGGTGGCAATCGATATGGCCGTTAATATCCTGTGTCCCAGCAAGCTTGAGTTGTGTGTTTAGAGGCGATTGACATGTGATGTCCGCCCTAATATCATATGTGGGCCAGGCTTAGAGTGTGACTCCGCCTATGCATAGGAGTAGTTGATTGTGGCACGAGGTGTTTACTACGGTACGGGGTTTCAGACGTTGAGTGTGTTCCGTCTGTTGTATGCGCGTTACGTTACCGTGTACCCGTTTCTATTGTGTTACCTAGGCGTGGGTGCGACTCTGTCTAGACGACTAGCGTGTGGTTATCCTCCGCTAGTGAGCCAAGATGCCAAGTGCGACTCTGTCCTGTGCGTACTCCTTGTGGTGGTTTTGAGCCGGTCTCCGTGGAGCCCCTTCTCTACCGCTAGGGTCAAGCGTAGGGGAAAAACCGTCGTGGACCAACGCGAGAGAGAGCGTCTGTAGTGTGCACACGTGCTGGGGTTGAGAGCCTCTGTGGTGGCGGACGCCGAGCCACAGACCCTAGCTGAGTCCTACTTACTGGTGTGTGTGAGTGTGTGTTACTGAGCCGCGAGGTTTACAGTTTTGTGTTGTGGTGCGACGTGTACTTACTTTCAGTTTTTACTTTCTGCACTTTAGTTCTGTTTCCGGTGGGGTTACTTTTCCCTACTGGGTCTCTTTTCTTGAGACTCACTCCCCTCCCTTTCAGGTGGGTCTTCGTCGACTCCCGTTCCAGGCGAGTCTAGCCACTCTGGTGTTGGTGCTCCTTAGCTGCAGTGAGTAGTACTTTTTTGTTGTACTTCTGTACTCTGTACCTTACTCAGACTGAGTTGTATATATTATGTTCATATAGTGGAATTTTACTGCTTTACATAGTGTGTATCTTCTTACATATAGTCTCCTCAGACTTTCACTTCCTACCCTTCCGAGCTTGTCTCGTGGTTAGCGGGTCAGAATTCGGGTTACTGGTTGTTACTGGTAATGCGGATTCTGGATCGTTACAATAATTATCCTGTACATGATCTGGAGCTATCTGCTGTAGTCTTCGCCTTGAAGATATGGTGTCATTATCTAGATGGTGAGAAATTCATTGTATTTTCTGACCATAAAAGCTTGAAGTATCAGCT
>JACBKR010005201.1:0-19729 GCA_014218235.1 Colocasia esculenta
CTCTGGCGAGCAAGAATTTCCTATAGAGAGACTGATGGCGCTGAGCCCACTGGTCTTCAATCTTAGACTCTGCTAAGGAGAAGATTTTGGATGATCTGATTTGGATATGGGGGAGAGAGGGAGAACAATAGTAAGGTGTTCTGTGAGATTAAGGTGAGGGAGGCCAAAAATGGCAGAAATTGTACACTTTTGTAAGAATTCGCAATAAAGGAATCTCCTTCTATTTTCAATAGAAAGAGAGAACCAAGAGGGGGGAATCGAGGTTCAGAAGAGGGAGCAAGTTTCTTAGAAACTTTTCTCTTTTTGGGGCAGGACTGCGAGAACCTGTCCTGTGAACATGGGAGGAACAGATAGGACTGAGCGAAGAATTGCTTCTTCAAATCATCTTTAATGTCCTGTATGATGTGGCCTTGAACACGAGCACCCTTCGGAATGGTGGTTATAAAGGAGGGAGGAGTGGGTGGATGAAGAGATGAGAAAGAAGTAGGAGGAGGTGGTGCAGATGGTCTAGCAGATGATGGACCAGCAGATGAGGCACCAGCTAAGGACGATGCTGGAAGTTGCTCAAATGTGGGAGGAGGAGGAAAAGCAGTAGAAGAAATAGGTGAGGAAGAGGATTGTAACGTAGCGTGTTTTTTGGATCTTCGCGGATTGTTGATTAGTGGTAGTTCGGATTTGCGTTTATTGGTTTTGGTTTGGTGCTCATGACCAATATGGGGTCATTGGGCCTTGGTTGTGGTTTCCGCGCGCTGTGTGGAGCTTAGTGGGCCGGCAGGTTAGGCCCCTGGTGCCCGTTGGTTCACTGGATGTGAACACGACGAGGTGTAGGTCGCGTTCTGAACGCGACAGCAGTAGGGGTCGCATTCTGGTTGCCGCCGATGGGGTCGACGTCTGCATGTGCACTGCGTGTCGCGCATGGAGTGGAGCTTGCTGACGTCGGGAATGGGAAGGCGACGCCTTAGTCCGTCGCGATCAGGTCACGACGGGAAGGTACGTCGCGATCCCAACCGCTGTGCGATTTTTAAGTAGACTGGCCGAACAGAGCTTTCACAAGCTTTGCTCGATAGGGAGAGAAGTTGTCGCAGGTTTTCTGGGCGATTCGGCTTCTGGTGGGACTCTCGTCGCGCTCTCGACGTGAGGACATCGCGAGGAGTGGGAGAAACGCCGCGCCATGCATGGATTGCGTGTTCTTGGTGAAGGTAGGGAGATTCCACCATGTTTGACAGCGTGGATTGCATGTTAGCTTGTTTACTGCTTTAAAAATAGTAGATACCATGTCTAAGAGGTGAAATGAGCATGAAAACCGGGTTGAAACGGGATTTAGGGTGGTTTGCATGGAAGATCCAGAGATGGTTCCCGGATTAGGGTTTTCGCCTGAGAAGGCGACAGACCTGCTGTCGCGACCATATCGCGAAAGGCCGATCCGTTGTGACAGGATTTTTGTCGCGCCATATCGTGGCGTCGCGATCAGAAGGCGGTCATGGCCTCTATCGTGATCACAGCCGAGGGTTCTGCTTTGCATGCTTTTGGTGTTTTGGTTATCCGATTATCGTCGTTTATTGTGCATGGCTTTGGTAAGAGGTGCATTGACACCCGTGGAACTCTATGAGCAGGTTGCCCACATGGTTAGTAGGTGGTTTACATAATCGGTGTGGTGTTTTGTGTGGTGTGTGTGCATGGCACATGCACCGATTGTCGTAGTGGTTGGGCAGTGAGGTCCCTATGTGAACCTAGCCCTAGTTTCTATATGTGATTATAGATTGGTAAGATGGTTAATTAATGGAGTGTAAGTATGGTTATAAGTGGTTACCGAGTAAAGAGTTTGACGTGGCAATGGAGGTCACCTTGTGACTAATGATAGGCCAGGTATGGGTGACTTTCGTGATTTAGTGTGTGTTGTGTAGGATAGCTTGTGGGTCACGGAGTGACCAGGTCAAGCTAGTCCTTACATTTATACCGTGTTTATAATAAAGATGTATGAGTTTATGATGTGATTAGTGCATTGTTGAGTTTGGTGGTCCGACGCCTATTCCGAATGCCTCTTCAGTGGGTGTCCCAGGTTCCTAGGAGAGCCACGCACGTGAGTGTGCTCGGGGCTTGTCCCGGTACAGTGGTACCGTCGAGGTCTTGTCGTCTTCCTGGACACCCTCACTCTCGGGGAGAGTTGTCGTCGGCTGAGGGAAAGACGGCAGTGGGACAGGACTTGTGAGAGTTTGTGTTTAGTCACTTGTAGCGCGCTCGTAGCTGGAGGTTACGGACACCAGTAGACGTACTGGGCCCTGGCTAGCCCTGTTACTAGGCCTCACTTTAGAGAGCTCGCCAAAGTCTCTAAAGGTGCCAGACATGGCCTGCAGGGTGTGTAACCTGTAGGTTGTGGTGGTTGGTTGGTCTCCGCAGTTCTTTGGCTTTACTTGTGTTGTGGAGCGACAGTTGGACCTTACGTCCGTGACTGCGAGACTGAGAGGTAGTTCTTGTGTTGTGTTGTCCGGGTTGGATACCGGCATCATGTACCAGTAGTCTATCCCGTGTGGTTGGCGTCGTGCTTTCCGGCTCGTGCTTTGCTATTGGCTATAGTGTGTGTTAGTTGTAGTTTTACCCGTTGAGGTGTGCCATGGTGTTGGCACGGTTGTTATTGTGGTTAGTGAGCGGAGACTCACTGGTTGTGGTTTGATTGGTTGTGATGTGCCCTCGTGGCGGCACAATTGTGTTTGTGTTCTGTGGTGATACCTCGTGGTGGTAGGTACCTGTACCTTTTGTGGGTACTGGTTTCTCGTAGTACGTTGAGTACTAGCTTTTTCAGGAGGTGAAGTGGAGGTCATGCGGTGAGACCTTCCACTTGTTGTGTTTACCCTTCGTTGGGTAAGTTTCCGAATATGATTTAGTGTCCGATGGATTGGCATCGTGGTAGCCAGTGGTTTCTTAAGTGTGACATTCGATATATCGTGATTTAAGGGTATAAAGGATTAGCTCTTGGTTAGCAATCCTGTTACCCATATGTTAGAGGCTTGATAGTGAAGCTAGTAGCTTAGGCAATGCTTTGCCTGTGTGGCTACACTTAGGCGACCAGTTGTGGGATGGTGTGCCTGTGAGGCTTGTGGCCTAGGCTTTACAGTATTGAGTGGACTAATGGTGCTGTTGTCTCTTCGTCTTTTCGAGATTTGCAGCAATGAGTTAAATATGGTTAGTATTGTTAATTATGCTTTGTTGTGAGCATGATATGGTTGGCTTCCGGTGTGCCAGTGAGACCCATTGGGGTTGAGGTTCTTCTGGTTGTGGGTGGAGTTTTAGGTGGTTCCCTACTGAGCCAGTGACTTGTTGAGGCTCACTCCCTACAGTTCTTTTCAGGGTTTACCGTTGGTATGGCTTGCGGGGGTGTCATGACAGACTTGTACACCAGCAGTAGGTTAGTACAGTTATGTGAGCTTTTGCTCCATTGGGATATGCCCCAGGTAGTTGTACTCTTTTTAATTTGGACATGTAAGAATGTAATGGGACAGTTGTAAATTGTATATGCAATATGAGCACATATCCTTTCTTGTGTCTCTTACTATTGTGGTTTGTCTTTTATATTCTTCCTGGACACGTGTACGAGCTATCCCTTGCGAGACTTCGGTCCGTTCGCGGGAGACGGATCTGGATATGGACCCTTATTGGGTATAAATATCCAGGGCCGTTACAGTTGGTATCAGAGCAATTGTCCAGTTAGAATATGAAAAGACATTAAGATTATAATGTCCCAATACATGATTTAATGTCCACTGCTGGTAGTAAGTTTGTAGTTTCCTATGCTTTTTAGTACGGTTTCCATATGAGTTTTGGTATATGAATTATATGTATAATTGGTTAAATTAGTAGTTGTGGGTAATAGCAGATATGATTTGTGGTGTAGTATTTGTAATTATTAGATTGTGGTTAAAGTATGGTTGATTAAAGATTCTTTATCATAGAAATTGAAAGAATTAGTGCATTCAGTTATGAAATTGACTAAAAAGTGTTTTAATGAGAATCAGAGTTGGTAAAGAAAGGTATAAAGTAGTGATGTGATGGAATAATAGAGGGAATTGTATCATAATGAGAAACAAGGCTTTGTGAATAGAATTGTTAAATGGGTGAATTGTGATTGAAAATTGTAGCAGAGATAGTTATTGTGTTGAGAATCGTAGCAGAGATAGTCATTGTGTTTGAGATATATGTTAATTAAGTGTTAAGAAGTTGCTTGGATAATATTATGATTAATGGCATGTTAGGTTTGAAATGATTAAGTGAAGTAATTTAGCTTGAGATGAGAGGCAGGTAAGCAGAGGAGCAGTGATCAAGATGATTCTTAAGTGTGATTTATGATTAGAAATAATTCCAGTAATGAATTTAAGGGTAATGTTGATATGAATAATAAGGATAATAGAAAGTTGATATAGAAACTCATGTAAGTGGATGTAAAGGTGACCAGTTGGTTAAAGAGAGAGTAAAAGAGTAGTGGGAAGTCAGATTTTTCCGAGAATTTTATAAGAGAAAGATGTTTGTTATAAAAGGCAGTGGATAAAGATTTTGCAGAAAGATTTGTATATGATTGTTATGTTAAAGATAAGAATAGTGATGTTAGTATTTGTGTGTAAATTGTGGAAGCAGAAAATGGGAAATTGGTATTAGAAGCCATCTGAAGTTAAACTTACATAATTAAAGTAAGTTGAAGCTATGTAAATTAGTATGGACAAGGTTAAGTCCATTGAAAAGTAATGGGGAATAGTAAAGTGGATTATGAATGGATATTTGTGAATGAGCGGTAACAGTGAAATTGTTTATAATTGGCAGTAAGTTAGTAATGTGGAATAAAGAAATTAAGTAGAATAAATCATTGTGTTTTAAAGAAATAATTTTAGTTTATAGTGATGGTGGAAAGTAAGAAGGATTGTAGCATAAATGGCACCTGGAAATTAGTTAGCTAGTAAACTAATTAAGAGAAATATTTTGCAGAAATGGTGTTATGCTATTGATAGTAAAGATCAAGTTTAGTATTAATGATCAAGTGGGGAAAGAAGAATATGGTAGATTATTGAATGGTGATAATAAATGATTCAGGAAATGTGCAATAAGAATTTGCGTAATGATATGCAGTAAGGTGATTTGGATGAATAAATGAATCTTGTTATAAGAATATTTCTAGAATTTGAAGTAAAGTTATAATAAATCAATTAAGGAGTAGTGAGCAAATTAAGGTATAGTGAAAGGGAGTAGAAAAAGGGAGGAGCAATATAATCAGTTTAATGGTAAAGAAAATTTCGAGATTTAATGTCATATAATTGAGCAAGGCTTGAATAAAGGTGAAGGTGAATTTTCGGGTCTGGGTAGCAATGAGAATGGAAGATGTGAAAAGATATGAATTGGGTTTGTTAAATCAATTAGAGAATATTGTTTAAAGCAAAGAATATATATATAAAGGAAAAAGTATATCAATATTGATATATGCTAAGATATATAATTTAGTGTGAAGCAGATATAGCAAAAGATAGAGTATGAGTGGAGTCAATTAAGTGATATTGATGTATGATAAGAGAAATATAAAGTTAGTTGGAAAGTATAATTTGAAGCGAGATAAGTTGTTAATGGATTAAGGGAATCTAGAATTCATGAAATATTTGGTGAAAGGTTTAGTATGATTAGAGTAGCGCAACGGAAGCGTGCAAGATTTAATATTCATAAGTTATCTGAAGTTTAAGTAATTAAAGGAGAATTTAAAGTCTTGTGCGCAATTGAGCCAAATAATGGTTAATGGTGATAAATAAATAGTGAAATAACATCAGGAAATTTGAAATTTTAAATAATGTAAAGTGAAAGGATTTAAGCAAGAAAATGGCCCAGAAAGAAAAGTTGCAAACATAACCAGGAAAAATGTGGAAATAGGTTCAGCCTAAGGAGATAAAGCACTAATAACAAGGTAGAATCACTTATAATTGAAAGGTAAGGAATGGTAGAATGGATCCATAAAATAAAGTAGTGGGGGAATAAATTAAAAGAAAGGGAAAGCAGAGCAAGTATAGAAGTGAATAAATGGTCTGAAAGAGGATGTAGAGGAAGCTTAGTATATGGCTTTATTTCTTTTAGGTGATAGTGTGGTTTATTGTCGCTCGTTTTGAATGTCAAGGACGACATTCCTTTTTAGGTGATAGTAATGTAACGTAGCGCATTTTTCGGATCTTCACAGATTGTTGATTAGTGGTAGTTCGGATCTGTGTTTATTGGTTTTGGTTTGGTGCTCATGACCAATATGGGGTCGTTGGGCCTTGGTTGTGGTTTCCGCGCGCTTTGTGGAGCATAGTGGACCGGCAGGTTAGGCCCGTGGTGCCCGTTGGTTCACTGGATGTGAACGCGACGGGGGTGTAGGTCGCGTTCTGAATGCGACAGTAGTAGGGGTCGCGTTCTGGTTGCCGCCGATGGGGTCGACGTCTGCATGTGCGCCGCGTGTCGCGCATGGAGTGGAGCTTGCTGACATCGGGAATGGGAAGGCGACGCCTTAGTCCGTCGCGATCAGGTCGCGACGGGAAGGTACGTCGCGATCCCAACCGCTGTGCGGTTTTTAAGCAGGCTGGCCGAACAGAGCTTTCACAAGCTCTACTCGACCGGGAGAGAAGCTGTCGCAGGTTTTCTGGGCGATTCGGCGTTCTGGTGGGACTCTCGTCGCGCTCTTGACGTGAGGACGTCGCGAGGAGTGGGAGAAACGCCGCGCCATGCATGGATTGCGTGTTCTTGATGAACGTAGGGAGATTCCACCATGTTTGATTGCGTGGATTGCATGTTAGCTTGTTTCCTACTTTAAAAACAGTAGATACCATGTCTAGGAGGTGAAATGAGCATGAAAACTGGGTTGAAACGGGATTTAGGGTGGTTTGCATGAAAGATCCGGAGATGGTTCCCGGATTAGGGTTTTCACCTGAGAAGGCGACGGACCCTACTGTCGTGACCATATCGTGAAAGGCCGATCCGTCACGACAGGATTTCTTTGAAGGATCGATAAAAGATGTGGACAAGATCTAGAAGGGGCGGGGGTTGAATAGATCTATGCCAACTAATGCGGAAGCTAAACCAATTTTGAAAACCTTTGAATCAGAGTTAGATTGAAAGCAAATTTCACAGATCTGAAGTGAGATTATGTGAGTTAAACAAATGGAGTGTGAAAAGCAAGTTGATTAGATAGATTCAAACGATCCTATGCATTCATCTAACGAGGAGTAAATTCAAACCACAAGCAGACCAATGCATAGAGATTTGTAGGTGGTTCGGAAATCACACCACGTGACTCCTACATCCACCCCTCACACACAGTGAGGATCCACTAACAACCTGGGTAACACAACCCACACTGGAGCCTGACAACTCCACAATTGAGTTAAACAACTCACACACTACCTAGAGCAAGACTACTCTAGACTCTGAGCAAGACTGCTCAACCACACAACTTGAGTACGACGACTCAAAAACCTGAGCACACAGGCTCACAACACTTGCTAGAACAAAAACAATAAGATGCAGATCCTCTAGCAATGATCTGATCTATTAAGGCCAATTCAAGAAAGTTGGTGCAACTGATTATGCACAACTTCTAGAATAGCCAGGAAGAGACAAGAAAGACTTTAGACTCGAGATTGACAATTCTTGTTCTTCAAGAAAACTCCCTTGTAGAGGCCGAAATGGAAGAATCTTGATCACTTGAAGTCCCTTGGCCGATGCTTTGCAATTTTGATCTTGGGATCTTCCTTGTGAGCTTCACAGTTGCTGGCTTCTACTTGATCTGCTCCTTTGAAGTTGATCCTAGTGCTTCATGCTGATCAATCTTCAAATCTTGTGCTCGGAGAAGTGAGAATTGGTGTGGGAGCACAGGAGAGAGCAAAACAGGGAGGAACTCTCTAGCCGCCACTTTCAGATGCTGGAGGCTCTTAGAAGGTTCTCTTGGGGATGAGTGCCCTTAAGGAGGGTATTTATACCCTAAATATCCGAAAGATACCCTTGGGGTACGTGGGCACACGATCCAATGTTGATCTGACATCTCCCTGGGGTGCCACGTGTCCAGGAGGGAATTTAAGTCACAGAGATTCCGGAGTGTGTCGACCTGCCCAAGAGGTGTGTCGACACACTGTCCCAGACTAGCAGAACAATTCCCTGGGAGAGGCCTCTAGTGTCGACCTGCTGTCCCAGACAGAAAAACAGGCCTTCTGGGAATGCCATCTAGTGTCGACCTGATGCCATTTGGTGTCGACCTCCTATCCCAGACTGCAAAATGGCCTTCTGGGAGAGCCATCTAGTGTCGACCTAATGCCATTTGGTGTCGACCTGCTGTCCCAGTTTGATGATTTGTTTCTCTGGAACCTGTCTCTAGTGTCGACCTGAGATGGACTTTTCTTCACATTTCTGCCTATGTTCTGAATCATTGTGTCGACACCAAGGGTGGTTGTGTCGACACTACCTTTGCAGAAAATGTTGTTCCTGAGAAAATAAACACATAAATCATTAGTTAAATATATTATCATGAATATCAATGATAAATATGCTTGGAAACATGCTTTTTGAATATTGTGATTTCAGGTGATGTATTTTACATGTTTCAATGGTTATGCATTAAAATCACAACTTGTCATCATCAAAATATGAGGAGAAATGAATTATTTTCACACTCAACCCAACAATCTCCCCCTTTTTGATGATGGCAACATAAGTTCATTTGGAATTGGAAATTTTCAATTAAATGTGATTTTAAGCATTTTCATTTTCCTTTATTTATACTTGTCAAGGACCTTTGAAAAATTTTAGTGACATTTGAGAATTGACCACATGAAAAACACAATGTTGCAAAAGAAGGCTATTCTCACACAGAGGTCAAGCAGCTTGACAAGCATTCATCACATTCACATTCATTCAAAAGATTTGCAATCACATTTAAGGCACACAAATAAGAATAAGCACAGAAACTATTCATTTCATTTCATTCAAGATTTGAACATTACAATTTCAAACACCCTTCTCCCCCTTTGACATTATCAAAAGAAGTACATTATTGAGGAGGAGGAGGAATGGGTAACAAAATTTGCTCAATATCTGATAGCCTCTTGTCCATTGAAGTCAAACTAGATTTCATTTGAGTTTGTAGAGTGGAGAGTCTTGTGTGCAAAAGATTCTCCATTCTTTCTAAATTTTCTGACAAGGAATCTTGAAGAGCACTGAAGTCATTTGACCTTGGCTGTGAAGAGGAAGATGAACCAGTTGACCAACCAGGCCTATTCAGCACTTTGAATTCTTGCTTGAGTGCAGATAGCTCTTCATCTATGTGAGCAGACAGGTTTCTCATGCCTTCCATGTTATCAACCAGATGTGCAAAAGATAGTCTTGTTTTGCTTATCTCAGATAGTGTCTGCTTGGTGTTGAATACATCTGCTTGGGAATTTGCCAAAATTCCCTTCAGCACTGTTTCTAGCTTTTGTTGGTGCTCCTTCAGCTCAATTGAAGCATCTGCCATTGTCCCAATCAACCTGTTGAACCTTTGGGCAGCATAGTCTGAGGCTGCCTTTTGCTCAATGAACTTAGCAGATACTGTGTTCTCCAATCTCTGAATCCTCAACTCAAAATTTGCTGACATGGTCTGAATAGATGTGTTCAAGGTATCAAATTTGTCATTTAGGAAAGTGAGCAACTCTGGTGGAACAGAAGGTCCACCAAAGGAGGAGGATGCATGAACTAGATGTTGTGGAGAAAAGGATGGGATTTCAGTGTCAAGTTCATGGAGGAGGAAGGCTGAATTTGAGGTGAATGAGGGGCAACAAGTGGCTTATTAGCTTGAGCTGCCATAGGAGGCTGATCCTCATGTATGGGAGGCTGGTCCTCATGCACTTGAGGCTGGTCCTCTTGCATTGGAGGCTGGTCCTCTTGCATTGGAGGCTGTTCCTCTTGCATTTGAGGCTGGTCCTCTTGCATTTGAGGCTGGTCCTCTTGGACCACAGGGGCCTCTACTGCAGCTGGCCCTCTCCTCACTTGATCCCCAACAATCCTAAAGCCCATGAATTTCTGAACATGCTTAAAGCAATATATGTTGGACTTAGGAATCTTCTCAGATTTTTCATTCTCTAGAGGCACACCAAAGTGATTGAAGACTGCAGTCAAATGGGCTGCATATGGAAGTGATCTTTTCAAATCTGCCCTGGTGGTCTCAGAGATGATCTGGAACATGATTACATGAAGGTTTATCTTGAGGTTCTTGCTCATACAGAAAAGGACAAACCTTTGAATGTCTGTTAGCCTATCTCTCCCACCACCTTGAGGTGTGATGATGGTAGTGAGCATGTGATGAGTAAGCCTTAACACAGGGGGAAAGGTATTGGTGTTGAATTTGGTGACATGGGTTTGCTTAATATCTGACTCATCTGCAGGAAAACCAGTCATTATGGTGTAGGCTTCATGGAGATTAAATTCAAAATTGTGATAATCTTCACCTTCATCCGGGATCTTGAAGATTGTGGCTTCTAGGTCTGTTGGCATGTCAATGGCAATACCTTTGACTTTTGACTTGTACCCTTCATCTGTGCATTCCAAATTCTGAAAACTCTTGTACAAGTCTAGGGTAAATGATATGAAATTCTGATATGAAAGACTGCCAAGACTGAAAGTTGAAGAAGTTCAGAACTTCAGGAAATGCAGCTATCAATTCACTGTCATCCAAATCTACTGCCCTTGGTTTCAGTATAGTCTTCCCGGCACTTAGGGGTTGGAAGGGGGTCTCCTAGAGGGCTGGAGGACTCTGATGAGGAGGATGATGAAGAGGATGAGGACTTTGCAGAAATTTCAGGAGAAGAATCTAGGGTTTTCCTCCTAGGGTACATGGACCCTTGACCAGAAGAGGATGCCCTACCTCTCTTAGCAGATGCAGATCCTGGCTGCTTGGCAGGATCATGGCGACGCTTGGTTCTCCTCTCAGAAGAAGGAACCTCATCCTCCGGAATGGGCCTTGCCGTAGCCCTTGATTTTGCTCCACGACGAGGAATCTGCTTGGGCCATGAGAGCAGAATGGGATTGGGGATGATGGAGAGAGAGGAATGAGAGAAGATGGATGGAGATGAGATGGAGGAGAGAGGAGATGAAGAGGATTCAAATGGCCTGCCGGAAACCAGAAGAAGGGCGACCGTCGAGTCGACCTGGGGAAGAAGAAAAGGGTTTTAGATCCACTGCCCACAGGAACATCAAGGCTTAACCGGTGCCCATGGTTTAATTTAGTCTGGCAGGTGGTCAGTGTCGACACTAGATGAGGTGAGTGTCGAACTGAGAGGAAAGTGTCTCGACACTAGATGGAGTAGTGTCGACCTGGCCTGATGAAAGATTTTGGATTTGAGTATGGAAAATTATGTGACTTTTGGGACATCTTTATAATGATAAGCAATGGGTGGAATAATCATTTCAAGGATATTTAAGAGACTAAAAAATTCATTTGTTAAATTTTGCAAAAATTCAACACAATTCAAGTTTTACACAAAATCCAACCGGATATGAGCATTCAGTGACTTGAGTCATTAAAATGATAATTTGAGGGATATAAGACATTTAACAATCAACTACACACTACCATATTCTTCAATTCCAAAGAAAAAAAAATAATCTTTTAGACTGAAATCAAGTGTGTTGACATTAAACAATTTTTAAGAACAACTTGATGATGGATAAGAGTGATTCTTTAAAACAAATTCTCCAATGACATACATATTGTTTTGAAGCAAACTATCAAATGAGATATATCTTGTTCACTCAAGAACTAATGCTTTTCACCACTATAGTCCCTGGATACTGAAGATCTATCTATTATCAAGTCTCAAAGGGGTAAATGATGACCTTTTGACATGAAATATACGTTTATCAGACGCCAATATCTCCAGTTACTCAGTCATCATAAAAAAATTGGGCATAATTACTTGTTTTGCATTTATTTTGATTTTTAATCCCCTTGAACAGAGTTAGCATTAGTGCCTCATGACATACATGGCACTTTATTCATTGTGAAGGTGTGCAGTTTCTCAGCACATGTGCCATTGCTCTGTTGAATTGATATATTTTGGAGAGTTTTTGACAAAAAGACATCATCCATATCCAACATCAATTGCAAACAAAAACATGTTTAAAAAATCAAGACACACCATATCCTTCAGTCTTAGAAAGAAATTTGAATTTCTATGGTTTTGAAGAGTATAGGTGAAAGTTGACAAATGAATGTAAAAGATCACTCAAAGAATCATTTTGAGACTCTAGACACCTGAATGAGGACATCATGCAAGGAAATTGATGTAATGCAAGAAGAGTTTTGAATTTTTCGAAAGACATGACTTGTGAATTTTCTAGCTCCCCCTGAGATGAGAATTTCAACCACTTTTTATCAGAATAAAGATATGCAAGTTTTGAAATCAGGAATGATTCTCTTTAAAACAATAAAAGCCCCCTCAACAATTGCATATTCATTTCTTGGTACTTGGCGGAGACATATACTCTCGCATAGTGAAAGTGTCCAGACAAGCAGAACTTATCCTTCTACAAATCACCATTTGATATACCGAGAAGTTCAACACAATGTGAGGTGAAGAGTTCATTGTCAAAAGGAGTTAGAAGTGAAAAGTAGAGAGATGTGATGAATCAAGGAAGCAAATGAGTATGATTATGCAAAGAACTCCCCCTCAGAATATGCCTAACACTCAACCCAATCCCAATGAGAGAAATCAAGAAGATGGACATTTACAAAGACCAAGTTCTCTCCTTAAAGATGAGAATCTACTGTCAGGAAGGGGTTTGGTGAAAATGTCAGCAATTTGCTTTTCAGTTTCTATGAAATGGAGTTCAAATGATTTCTTTGCTACCTCATCTCTCAAGAAATGATAAATCAGACATGAAGGAATATTTCTCCAACATTTCACCCAAAGATTCTTCTGGCTCACTTCCCATAAGATATACATGATTTGAAATGATCATACATGCAATTCAGATATGTTCATTCAAAGTAGTTTGCACCGATAGAATATGAACATGATCAAGCATGCATTAACATGCAATTTATTAAACAAAATTTTTGCACTTTTTCAAATTACTCCCCCTTAATTTATGCATGGAATGAAAAAGTTGGCATGCAATTCACACATGATATGAGCGCAATTAGCTTTAAGCATAACATGACTTTTGGTACTTGGCGGAGTATTTTACTCACGCATAATGATAGTTTCCAAACAAGCATAACTTGTTTTTCCACATGTCATCATTGATATACCAAGAAGTCAAAGCAATTAGTATGCACACTGACTCATGGGAACAGTTAAGCATGTATGACAACATAAACATGATTCCAATTGTTATGACATAAAGTTCACTATTGGGAGCAACATTGAAACACATTTCTCATTGTTCAGATAAAAATTAACCATTCATTCCAATTCAAGCAATTCAAGTTTGAAATGATAAAGAAATTTTACCTGAACAGTCTTCATTTCTTTCTTAAAAATTTTACCTATGTTCTCTAGTCATTTCTAGTCTTGCAACCAATATCTTGAATCCATTTACAATGTATGGCTGCAAGACTTCTCAGCTTGCTGATCAAGCTGGTTTTGGGACCCACACTTGCTTGGGTCCTGCAATGAAATCAATGTTAGATTGCAACAAAGATTTCTGAATCCAAAATGATTTTATTTTGGTGCATTTTGCTGAAGACTAGAAATACTGGAATTTTGGTTTCTAATCTTAGAGTATTGGTATAGAATGCACCACTGACACTCTGAACATTTTGTTTTTTATTTTTCAGATTTTTATCATGGAGATTTTTAGCATGGAATTTAGACGAAATCTTTTGTGCAATAGTTCTTTTTTCATGTACATAGAATTTCTGAGTGTTTTCAGTATGAACATGATCTTTATTCATGTACATTAACATGAAGCATGGGAGTATGCACAAGATTATCAATTCTATACTAACATTCCCTAGAAGTATGCCCAAATTTATGACAATAAAAGCATTGGACTGATTTGGCATGTTTATTGAAATGTTGATCTTTATTCCAACAATGTTTGGCAAGATGACCATGTTTATTACAATTAAATCAAATGAGAGGATTTCTTACCTGGTGTTTACCTTGGCATGTATGCATTTGCTGAAATCTCCTTTTTATGTGAGGAGGCTTACCATGAGAAGAAGAAGGTGCCTCTTTGTAGCTCTTGGCATGATGTGAATTGGAATTTGCCTTGGAGTTTTTTGGGTTGATGGAGAAAGTAGATGAGTCCTCTTGACAGTAGCATTCCTCGCTTTCCCTATCTGTTTCTGAACAAGAACTTGCACTAGCTTTTCATTAGACTTAGAAGAGTTCTTGTTTGCAGCAGATTTAACTGTTAATTTTGTTTTGTTCTTATTTTTCTTATCTTTAACAGAAGCAAGACTTGTGATCTTCAATTCATTTTGAAGCTTCTGTTTTTCAGATTTTAATGCAATTACTTCCTTTTCTGAAATTTGAAGCTTGTTTAGCATGACATCCAAACCATTTTTCATCTTGTTCTTTTCATTTTCAAATTGAGCAATTTGTTTTTCCAAATCGGCGATTTTATTACTCAAATTGCTGCATTCATTGTCCAATGATTTGTTATGGTACAAGCATTCAATCTTCCTTTTTAGGTGATGATTTTCTTCAACAAGTTGTTTGCATCTTTCATTTATTTGATGATCATGAGCCATATTAGAGATTGTTTGTTTAATTGATCATTATCAAATTTGAAATTGTTATTGAGATCAATCAATTCTTCTTTTTCATTTTCCAGATCAATGACTTTTGATTTCAATAGCTCATGGTTTTCTTTCAATCCATTCAGTTTATTTTCATAGATTTGGAGTTCATCTTCCAAATTCTCTTTTTCAGAATTTAATTTTTCAACTTCATTTTTCAAATTATCATTTTGTTCTGAAAGATCCTTATCATTGTTCTGGTTCAATTCAAGTGTATTTCTCAAGTTTTCACTTTCTTTATGGCAATGTTTTAAGTCTTTTTCAAGTCTTTATTTTTAGTGTTCAGTTGTACATTAAGACTTTGTATCTTTTTACAGAATTAATCAACTCAGCATAAGACATACTTTCATCTTCATCAGAATCAGAATCAGAATTAGAATACACAAATGGATCTGGAGTTGATTTACCTGACCTTTTAGAGACATTTGAATTCTTGTGTTCTGAAGAGGATGAAGAGTGCTCTGAGCTCTTAGAATGTGCTGTTAGAGCCAAAACCTTATGAATTGTTGATTTTCTGGATTCGTTGAGGTTCCTCTTTGCCATAATGTACTTGTGAATCTCTTTTGCTCCTTTTCTTTGTGCTTCCATTGAAAAACTTGATGGAGGTGAGACTGGTGATTTCTCTGAAATTATAACCGGAGATTCATGCAGATTAAATAGATTTGCCATTATACCAAGACTCACAAAAGATTGTTAGATCTAATCACAGTGAATCAATGTGATAAGGAATTAGATCTAACAATTAGATTGGTTAATCTGCTCTAATGCCAAAAGGAGGAATTAGAGCGATTAAGCACACAGATCAAGCAATTAATACAGAGATCAGCCAGAAGCAATCAAATAGATCAGTAACAGACATTAACCTGCTCTGATACCAATTGAAGGACGATAAAAGATGTGGACAAGATCTAGAAGGGGGGGGGGGGGGGTTGAATAGATCTATGCCAACTAATGCGGAAGCTAAACCAATTTTGAAAACTTTGAATCAGAGTTAGATTGAAAGCAAATTTCACAGATCTGAAGTGAGATTATGTGAGTTAAACAAATGGAGTGTGAAAAGCAAGTTGATTAGATAGATTCAAACGATCCTATGCATTCATCTAACGAGGAGTAAATTCAAACCACAAGCAGACCAATGCACAGAGATTTTTAGGTGGTTCGGAAATCACACCACGTGACTCCTACATCCACCCCTCACACATAGTGAGGATCCACTAACAACCTGGGAACACAACCCACACTGGAGCCTGACAACTCCACAATTGAGTTAAACAACTCACACACTACCTAGAGCAAGACTACTCTAGACTCTGAGCAAGACTGCTCAAACACAACTTGAGTACGACGACTCAAAAACCTGAGCACACAGGCTCACAACCACTTTCTAGAACAAAAACAATAAGATGCAGATCCTCTAACAATGATCTGATCTATTAAGGCCAATTCAAGAAAGTTGGTGCAACAGATATATGCACAACTTCTAGAATAGTCAGGAAGAGACAAGAAAGACTTTAGACTCGAGATTGACAATTCTTGTTCTTCAAGAAAACTCCCTTGTAGAGGCCGAAATGGAAGAATCTTGATCACTTGAAGTCCCTTGGCCGATGCTATGCAATTTTGATCTGGGATCTTCCTTGTGAGCTTCACAGTTGCTGGCTTCTACTTGATCTGCTCCTTGAAGTTGATCCTAGTGCTTCATGCTGATCAATCTTCAAATCTTGTGCTCGGAGAAGTGAGAATTGGTGTGGGAGCACAGGAGAGAGCAAAACAGGAGGAGGAACTCTCTAGCCGCCACTTTCAGATGCTGGAGGCTCTTAGAAGGTTCTCTTGGGGATGAGTGCCCTTAAGGAGGGTATTTATACCCTAAATATCCGAAAGATACCCTTGGGGTACGTGGGCACACGATCCAATGTTGATCTGACATCTCCCTGGGGTGCCACGTGTCCAGGAGGGAATTTAAGTCACAGAGATTCCGGAGTGTGTCGACCTGCCCAAGAGGTGTGTCGACACACTGTCCCAGACTGGCAGAACAATTCCCTGGGAGAGGCCTCTAGTGTCGACCTGAGATGATCCAGTGTCGACCTGCTGTCCCAGACAGCAAAACAGGCCTTCTGGGAATGCCATCTAGTGTCGACCTGATGCCATTTGGTGTCGACCTCCTGTCCCAGACTGCAAAACTGGCCTTCTGGGAGAGCCATCTAGTGTCGACCTGATGCCATTTGGTGTCGACCTGCTGTCCCAGTTTGATGATTTGTTTCTCTGGAACCTGTCTCTAGTGTCAACCTGCTCTGGACTAGTGTCGACCTGAGATGGACTTTTCTTCACATTTCTGCCTATGTTCTGAATCATTGTGTCGACACCAAGGGTGGTTGTGTCGACACTACCTTTGCAGAAAATGTTGTTCCTGAGAAAATAAACACATAAATCATTAGTTAAATATTTATCATGAATATTAATGATAAATATGCTTGGAAACATGCTTTTTGAATATTGTGATTTCAGGTGATGTATTTTACATGTTTCAATGGTTATGCATTAAAATCACAATTGTCATCATCAAATATGAGGAGAATGAATTATTTTCACACTCAACCCAACATTCTTGTCGCGCCATATCGTGGCGTCGCGATCAGAAGGCGGTCATGGCCTCTGTCGCGATCACAGCCGAGGGTCCTGCTTTGCATGCTTTTGGTGTTTTGGTTATCCGATTATCATCGTTTATTGTGCATGGCTTTGGTAAGAGGTGCATTGACACCCGTGGAACTCTTTGAGCAGGTTGCCCACATGGCTAGTAGGTGGTTTACATAATGTGTGGTGGTGTTTCGTGTGTGTGGGGTGTGTGCATGGCCATGCACCGGTTGTCGTAGTGGTTGGGCAGTGAGGTCCCTATGTGAACCTAGCCCTACTTTTCTAATATGTGATTATAGATTGGTTAAGATGGTTAATTAATGGAGTGTAAGTATGGTTATTAGTGGTTACTGAGTAAAGAGTTTGACGTGGCAATGGAGGTCACCTTGTGACTAATGATAGGCCAGGTATGGTTGACTTTCGTGATTTATGTGTGTGTTTGTATAGGATAGCTTGTGGTCACGGAGTGACCAGGTCAAGCTAGTCTTACGTTTATACCGTGGTTTATAATAAAGATTGTATGGTTTATGATGTGATTAGTGCATTGCTGAGTTTGGTGGTCCGGCGCCTATTCCGGAATGCCTCTTCAGTTGGGTGTGCCCAGGTTCCTAGGAGAGCCAGGCACGTGAGTGTGCTCGGGGCTTGTCCCGGTAAAGTGGTACTATTGAGGTCTTGTCGTCTTCCTTGACACCCTCACTCTCGGGGAGAGTTGTCGTCCGGCTGAGGGAAAGACGGCAGTGGGACAGTGACTTGTGAGAGTTTGTGTTTAGTCACTTGTAGCGCGCTCGTAGCTGGGGGTTACGGACACCAGTAGGCCCTGGCTAGTCCTGTTACTAGTGCCTCACTTTAGAGAGCTCAGGCCAGAGTCTCTAAAGGTGCCAGGCATGGGCCTGCAGGGTGTGTGATTTGTAGGTTGTGGTGGTTTGGTTGGTCTCCACAGTTCTTTGGCTTTACTTGTGTTGTGGAGTGACAGTTGGACCTTACGTCCGTGACTGCGAGACTGAGAGGTAGTTCTTGTGTTGTGTTGTCCGGTTGGATACTGGCGTCATGAACTAGTAGTCTGTCCCATGTGGTGGCGTCGTGCTTTCTGGCTCGTGCTTTGCTATTGGCTATAGTGGTGTTAGTTGTAGTTTTACCCATCGAGGTGTGCCATGGTGTTGGCACGGTTGTTATTGTGGTTAGTGAGCGGAGACTCACTGGTTGTGGTTTGATTGGTTGTAGTGTGCCCTTATGGTGGCACAGTTGTGTTTGTGTTCCGTGGTGATACCTCGTGGTGGTAGGTACCTGTACCTTTTGTGGGTACTGGTTTCTCGTAGTACGTTGAGTGCTAGCCTTTTCAGGTGGTGAAGTGGAGGTCATGCGGTGAGACCTTCCACTTGTTGTGTTTTACCCTTCGTTGGGTAAGTTTCCGAATATGATTTAGTGTGCGATGGATTGACATCATGGTAGCCAGTCCTGTTTCTTAAGTGTGACATTCGATACATCGTGATTTAAGGGTATAAATGATTAGCTCTTGGTTAGCAATCCTGTTACCCATATGTTTAGAGGCTTGATAGTGAAGCTAGTAGCTTAGGCAATGCTTTGCCTGTGTGGCTTACAGCTTGGGTGACCAGTTGTTGGGATGGTGTGCCTGTGAGGCTTGTGGCCTAGGCTTTACAGTTATTGAGTGGACTAATGGTGCTGTTGTCTCTTCGTCTTTCCGAGATTTGCAGCAACTGAGTTAATTATGGTTAGTATTGTTAATTATGCTTTGTTGTGAGCATGATATGGTTTGGCTTTCGGTGTTGCCAGTGAGACCCGTTGGGGTTGAGGTTCTTCTATGTTGTGTGAGGTTTTGGGTGGTTCCCTATTGAGCCAGTGACTTGTTGAGGCTCACTCCCTTATAGTCTTTTCAGGGTTTACCGTTGGTATGGCTTGTGGGGTGTCGTGACAGACTTGTACCACCAGCAGTAGTGTTAGTACAGTTATGTGAGCTTGTGCTCCCTCGGGGTATGCCCCAGGTAGTTGTACTCTTTTTATTTTGGACATGTAATAATGTAATGGGACAGTTGTAAATTGTATATGCAGATATGAGCACATATCCTTTCTTGTGTCTCTTACTGTTGGTTTATCTTTTATATTCTTGCTGGACACGTGTACAAGCTATCCCTTGCGAGACTTCGGTCCGTTCGCGGGAGACGGATCTGGATATGGACCTTTATTGGGTATAAATATCCAGGGCCGTTACAAGGATTAGCAGGAAAGGTGTAGGTGAGAAGATGTGTTTTAGAAGAGCTTTCTTGGAGGGTTCAGGAGTTGGCAGGGCAGAAGAGGATGTAGGTGGAGAAG
>JACBKR010005202.1:0-19787 GCA_014218235.1 Colocasia esculenta
GAGACTGGTTGTTACCATTACCTAGGACCCCTATCCCCGCGCGCCTGTGTCAGAGGGTGTTGCTCCGGGCGGCGGGCGTGCTCAAGTCTCGGACTTGGAGCGGAGGGGAAAATGGTGGGGGCAGCGGCATGAGCCGTTTGTAGAGCTCTCTTAGCTAGTTTGGGTCTCCGAGGTGGTTGAGGCACTCGTCTAGTGTGGACCAGCTAGTCCTTCTCACAGCCTCACTCTGCGTTGGTTCCAGAGCCACATAGGGAGGTTAGGGGTGGGGCCGCAGCTCGGCCAGGCTATGGTAGTTTGTGGTTGTATTCCTTGCTGCGACTCTCTTGTCTCACTGTACCTAGGGAGGTGGAGGCGGGAGTCAGCAGCCGTTGTGCTAGAGGTGTGGACGGTATGTCCTCCTCTTAGACGCCTGTGGCGGTGGCTTGGTTGCTCTTACTGTGGCTGTGTTTCACGCTAGTTCCGAGACTGGGTTTCTTGTCGCCCTAACCTGCATGGCGGTTGTAGCCTAGCCGTGTCTAGTTCCGTGGGCTTGGTTTGTTTGGCCTCGTGGGCCATGTTTAGTGGTTTCCGCTCTGCGGGTTCTCTCGGGGTGCCTTGTGGAGGCACCCAACTCCTATTTTGGTAACCCGTTCCTTGGTGCTGTCCTTGGTGGCACCGACAGGTGTAGTTCCTTGACCTTGTGGCGTGTCCCGGGTCTAGGGTGGTTTTGCATGTGGGCCCTCAACCTGGTGGAGGTTTGAGGTGGCCATGGTTGTGGTGAGACGTTGCTTCTCACGTGGTTGTTCGGTGTATCTCGTGGAGACACCTGGTTGTTCCTTCCCGACCTCGTGGAGGTCTGGGATGTTGGTGCTTGTGTCATGAGACTTTGGTCTCACTTGGCCGCTCCGGTGTTCCGTGAGCTTCTCTGTCTCGGCTGGTGCGTGCCGAGTTGTTGCTTCAGCATTGTGCTTGACTCTGCTGGTTCTGTCGGAGTCGTGTTTGGCCTGACCCGAGTTGTGGTCGAGGTGTTTCTCTGTTTCCGATGCTTTGTGGTCGAGGTGTTTCTCTGTTTCCGATGCTTTGTAGTACTCTGCAGTAGGTGTTTCCCGCTTTACTACTTTCTAGAGTAGTTTTGCTTTCGCTTTTGTTGGAGTTCCTACTGCTCTGGCTGGTAAGGGACTGGTTATCCGTACTGAGCCTTATCAGCGAGTCACACCCCCTACTCTCTTCAGGTAGGGACTCGCTATCGCAGGAGTTCATTGTCGGACGGTCGTGGTGGCGGCTTGTTCTCCATGCATTGCCAGCAGTGTGAGTTGTGAGCGTGAGTGCTCCTTGTACTGTGAGTTGAGAGTGTCATTTTTACAAGTCCTCGGGGTATGCCCCTAAGGACTGCACCTTTATTTCTGTACTTGTACTTTTATTTAGGACATGTTGTACATAGTTTCCTTATTAATGTACGAACTTTCTTGTTATAGTTATTTGAATTCATTGCTTATCTCACTGGACTAAATTCTAACCATTCCTGGTCTTCAGATCCGTGGGTGGCGGCGCGACCTTCAGGGGTCCCTGGTGAGGGTCCGGGAGGTCGGGTCATTACTGTGTGTTGAATTGGTTGTACATCCTTAAATACCATCTGTTTCATTAATGCATATTTTGAGGGGGAGCATTAATTTTTGAGAAGAGAAAGTGAGTTCTGAAAGAAGACTTCAGAGGTATCAGATTTGCACATGGAGTATTTGAGAACAAGATGATGTGTTTGATCAGATTTGTTAAGGAAATGTGAGTATCTACAATACTATCAGGTCGACACACATCTAGTGTAGTGTTGACACTAGATCATTGTTCCTCAGTTGTAAGTAATCTTTTCACACATTCTGTGTCAACACACATCCATTTATGTGTCGACACATCTCTCCTATACCATTCTCAAATCTTTCAATCTGAGTCACATTCACTTCATTTAACTTCTTGTGAATTCCATGATTGAAGAAGGATTCTCTTTATTTTTGATGAAAATTGATCAGATCAATAATTCAGGGGGAGCTAAAGGCTTCACTGCCTTTTCTCTCATCAAACCAAAATCAATTTAGTGATTTGATGAATATGTAATTCATGAAATGATCATTAATTCTTTTGAAAACAACTAGGAATACATTCTTAATAGTCTTACTATATTCTTCAAGTCAACATACTTTTATTTTCTGAAATCCTAAAGTAATTTGATTTCTTTGGTTGAAAAATGTTCAATTTAGTATTGTCCTTACACATTTCTTTTGAGTTTGATGAAGGTTAAATTTTTATCAATTTCTTGATGTTCATTAAAACAAGTTGTTCTTTGTCAGAGCAATGACATGTACACTGAAAAACTGCACACCTTCACAAAAAGTGATGAGCTATGTATGTCATGAGTGTCATGATATCTCTGTTCTAAGGGGTTAAATAAAAAATATGTAAGATCAATGTTAACTGAGTAACTGGAAATATTGGCGTCTGATAAACATATATTTCAATGTCAAAAGGTTTTCTTTAACCCCTTGAAGCAGGATAATTAGTAAATCTTCAGTAACGAGGGACTCTAGTATGTGAAAAACATGTGTACTTGAGTGAAAAAGATTTACTATATTTGAATGCTCATTGCTACAATTTCAAGAAAAATCAATCAAACAAAATGAATAATTTATTGCCTAATTCATATCTTTTAAGAGTGTTTAACTTCAATACTAATTGCATTTATCTTAAATAAATCACCTTAATTTGGTATAGTAAGGTGTAAAAGATTGCATTTGTCTGAAGAGAATATTTTAATTCAATTATGTTGTAATCCAGGTGTTTTAGAATTACTTAATGATCAAATCTTGCATGGTATTCCTCAAACCAGTAAATTTGTCAAGGCATGATGATGAGAAATTGTATGTGAAATCTTAACATGTTAAAAATCCTTGAATAATTGTTTTAGATTCTTTTTATCTTAATATAGACTTTCTTTCCCATCATTTTCCAAAATTCAACAATTCTTGTCAACTCAGGTCGACACACATTCATCTTGTGTCGACGCAGTCTTCTCTCAGGTCGACACATATGTGTTCATGTGTCGACACAACATGTTGTCAGGTTGACACACATCTTCTATGTGTTGACACAATTAGACCCAGGCGCTAGTTTTGGTTTGGGATACATGAACCTAGAGTTCATTTTATCACTCCTCTTCTTGTGTCCATCCTATTCATAAATGCACTCACTTCTAGGTCGACCCTACTTTTCAGTTTCCCAACCCTTTCAAACTTCCCACTTCTCCCACAACCTTGGAACCGATCCTCTACATTCTCTGGGGTTCTTCGTTCATCTTCCAAGCCTCTTCATCTCTCATTCTCTCAAGCATCCATGGCACCCAAGTAGACTCCAAGGTGTGGAGCCAAGTCCAAGGCGGCTGAAAAAGGTGTGGTTATCAAGGAACTACCAGTGGACAGGAGAAGCAAGTTTCGCCATGACCCGTACAAGAGAAAGTCTGATTTTGGTCATTCTGGTACACCCTCCAAGTGGGGCAGATCAACCCCACAAAGCAATGGAAAGTCTCCTATGACATCTATATACCCTAAGAGGAAGGTTCTTCACGACTCCAGTGATTCATATGAAGATGGTTCATCTTTTAATGGCACTCCTTCTACAAACCCTAAGCGACAGTTGATAGAAGAGTCATCTTCTGACACATCTGGGTCTGTAGTGGCAACATCCTCTAAAACTGTCATTGAAGGGAGGTCTATCTTGAAACCTAGGGTTGTTGATCTCTCTGATCAAGAACTTGTAGATGCATTTCTTGAGTTTATACCCTTCTTTGAATTTCAAGGGTGGCTTCACTTCATATCTGTGTTCAGAACTTTTTATCCTCGATTAGTTCAAGAGTTCTATTCAAATATTGAGGATACTGAAGAAGGTTTTAAATCAAAGGTTAAGGGTGTTCAGATTCTTTGTCTCCATAATTGGCTTCACATTTGTTTCACATACCTGACTCTGGTGAAGACTATTGCACCTATTAGTTCAACCTTCTTGAGGAAAACACACTTCTTACTGGACGCCCTTATGACAAGAAAAATTCCAAACAGACCAATGTCACTAGTTTCAATACCAACACTTTTTCTCCAATACTCAGATTGGTTCATCATGTCTTTACCACCATAATCACTCCTCAAGGTGGTGGTAGAATAGGCTCACTGACATTCAGAGATTTTTTTTATACTGCATGAAAAAGAACATCAAAGTTTACTTGAATTTGATCATGTCTTAGATCATCTCTTAGACAATTAGGAAAGAGCTTCATAGATCTTTGCCTTATGCTGCTCATTTGTCTACTGTCTTTGAGCATTTTGGGGTCTCTTTTCTGAATGAGAAAGTGCAAAAGATATCTCAGAACAACATTTACTGCTTGCACCATCTCAAGAAATTCATGAAGTTCAGAGTTGAATGAGATTAGGTGTTTAGAGGGCCTGTTGTGGAACAGCTAGTAGAAAATTTAGAAGAAGAACCTGTTCCAGATGTTGAAGTTCCTCAGGGTGATCCAGTGAAACAGACACATGTTGATCCTGATATTTCCCAAGATATGCCAGTACCACCCACTCCTCAAGCCTCTCCAACTCCTTAACATTTGCTTGTTCCTTCCAATTTCTTCCACTTCATCTGGTGGATCATCTGTTCCTCCTGAGCTTTATAAATTCCTTCAGGTTCAGTTTGACAATTTGAATTCTTCTATAAGGGAGATGTAAGCTAATTTTGAGCTCTCAATTCAAAGACTATAGAACACAGTGAACAGACAATTTTTGAGACAGCAAGAGATGGCTGAGCATGCTACGAGAAGATTTAACAAACTTGTTGGCACTTTGGGTGATGCTTCCAGTCTACTACAGTGTCTTCAATTTGATTTGCAAGCTATACATTCAAATATTCTTCAGCATACCCAACAAAGTATTCAAACTGGACAAGATGTTGTAGTTCAAGTGTCAAAATGTAGACTGTGCTTTGCACATTTTGTTGAAGATATGGAACATATGAAGGAACATACAACACATATTGATCAGGAGATTGCAGATCTCAAAACTAATTTTGGAAATATATGGCAGACTGGAAATGTTGCTAGTTCATCAACTACTGCTCCACCCATGTCTCAGGGCTTCACTCAACTCCAAGCACATATTTGAGAAAACCTCCAGAAAATGGAAGAGATACTGCATACCAGACTGACTACTATGCAATTCCAGCTGAGGAATAACTTGGGTGCTTTGGAAGCACAAATGAAGACCATTGAGGACAAGCTGCCTCCTCCTCCATCTTCATGATGCTCTTTTTATTTTGATGATGTCAAAGGGAGAGAAGGGTGTAATTTGGGTGTTACATTAATTCTGGTTGCTGGTTTAAACATGGATTGTTATGCTTGTGTTGGTTTAAACATCGAAAGTTATGCTTGCTCATTTTGGGAATTGGAAATTGAATGATATGTTTGGCCTTGATCTGATGTGAATTTGTGTTGTAATTGTCATTTTTGTATGAAATGGAATGATGTACATGACTTCCTTTAAACATCATGTTTGAATAAACAAAAAATGATTAATGAATCATAATTGCCATCATCAAAAAGGGGGAGATTGTTGGATCTCTTGTTTTGATGATGTTTAACTATGATCCATACAAATGTGGAAATCATGCTTCAATTATATCTAACACTATTTTCCATGCGCAGCTCACAAAGATATTCATATGATGACAGTGGTGACGACACAATTTAGATAGTGTGTTGACACATGATGCAATCCAAGAGCAAATAATCAAGAAAGCAAGCCAGTTGTGTCGACACAAGTTCAGTGGTGTCGACACATCCCATGCATCCAATAATTAGTGAAGTATGAAAGTGCTAGTGGTGTCGACACAAGTTGGTTGTGTGTCGACACATCTTATGTATCCAGGAAGCAGTCAGAAAACTTAAGTACCAGTGGTGTCGACAGAGGATGAGTGTGTGTCGACACATCCTGTCCCTCCTCGAAGCTTGTTTTGTAGCTAGTGGAAAGTCTGTCGACACAAGTGCAAAGTGTGTCGACACAACTCAATAGACAAAGCTGCCAAGACTCAAAGCCAAGGACATGTGTCGACACATATATCATGTTGTGTCGACACACTTCGACTATTTTTCCAGATCTGAATTTAAGGACTCGTGGATGATTTTGGTTGAAGGCTTTTAAGTGGGAATTTTTGCTCCCCCAAATTCCAAGGCATTTCATGGACAAATGGGACTATAAATGTCCATCATCCACTCATCCTTTGGGCAACACACACTTCAGTTCTCTCAACTCCCAGAAGCAGAAGGCGATTTCAAAGAGTGGCTTCATCCTGGAGAATTGCACCCAGATCTGAAGAATTGAGAGATCCAAGCACCTTGGCTGATCAATCTCAAGTGGAATTCCCAGATTCCAGAGTCTACATCCTAGAGCTGAAGCTCGAGATCTGATTTCTCTTCTGGAAGCAAAAAGGGGGAATCGAACCAGACTACTTCAATTTGCAATTCAAGTGTTATGTCTGGTTCCTTACTTTAAACTCAATTTCTAGAGTGTGTTTTGTGAAATTGGAGCAACTATTGTGCTCAATTTCACGTGTGTGTTCAGATCTGAGATCTCTGTGATCTCAGATTGTGGGTGTTGTAGTGTGGCCTATTTTGAACTGGCGATATAAGCCACTTTGTGTGTGTGTGGATGGTGGATGTAGGATACACAATTGTGTAATCCGAACCACCATAAATCCTTGTGCCATTGTGGTTTGATTGCTTGTCCGTTAGATGTTTGGTAAGCTCGTTGCTATCACATTATCTGATCTGTCTACATTGTTCAGAATTGTGCTTAAGTCTTAGATCCGAGCTTCATATTAATCGGAGCTTCATATTGATTTCTGGATTTCATCATAGCTATTTTTTTCGCAACATTTCACCTTCTTCCTCACAAACAACACTGGTGCACCCCACAGCGAATGACTCGGACGGATGAAACCCACTCAAGCAACTCCTGAAACTAGCACTTTAACTCGCGCAACTCAGCCAGAGCCATCCGGTATGGTGCCTTAGACAAAAGCATCGTACCAGGCAAGAGCTTAATGGAGAACTCTACCTCATGCTCAGGAGGTAACCCAGGTGGATATTAGATCTAGATGGCACTATAGTTGTCCTAGAGGGGGGTGAATAGGACCTCTCAAGCTTTTAAAAATTATCTGAAAACTAGATAGCACTTAATAGAGTTGTTAGTAATCAGTGTGATGTGTGTGAAACAAGTGAAAACTTGGTGGAAACAATCACACAAAAATGCACAAGGATTTTATCTTGGTTCGGCCCTTCCCACATGGAAGTCCTACGTCCAGTCTCCAAGAACCACTTAGGATTTCATTAACTACCAAGAATACTTGGCCTTCTCTCAAACCTGAGAGATATTACAAACCCACTTTCTCCCAAGCAAGTCTTCCCTTTACCAAGGGGTACAAAGACTACCTACACCTGTAGGTCTTCCCTTCACAAGAGGGGAACTACAAGGAACAACCCCCTGTGAGTTAAGTTACACAGAAGTGAAAATACACTAGTGTGTCTGCTCAACAGAATGAGAAAACACAGAGAATCAGAAAAAGAAACAGATGGAAATGAGTCCCTAGCTCTTTCTGAAGCTGAGAAGGTGGACAAAGAGAAATTTGCAGTACAGACTGCCACCAAATAGGACAAGACTTCTTTGAATCAAAGAGGAGTAAGGAAGTCAAAGACTGAGGAGCAGCTTTCTCTCGTTGTAATGGCACTTCTTGCTTTGACATTCAGAATTGAGTGGAGTGTGTGTCTAGCCTTGTATTCTCGCTGTGTATTCTTGTTTGAACTTTAGATTCTCAATATATATAAGCTTCAAATATCTTCCCATTTGAATTTGACCATTGGAAGCTAGTCGTTTGAAGGGTATTCGTTTGAGCCTTGGATGTTGATGTCTTTGAGATTTCTATCATGATACTCATTTGTTTCAGCTCTAGGGGTTCCAACGTCTTCATGCTATGTGGGTAGCTTCATGGCTTGATAGACAGCTTCAAGGAAGTTCTGTGAGTGTCGTGCTCAAGGCTAAAGGCTTAGGCATGCTTCATTGAATGTTCTGCAAACCTGAAAGAACAAGACGAACACATATATCTCCATGCATACCTTCGGAGGTAGGTGAAATAAAAGTATATAAAGTATGAGAAAGTTCAGACAGAAGTTCAGAACATTTAAGAATGAACAGATAGTTACACACGATCTCTTTCTAAAAGTCATGGAGTTTCTGACAATGGCAAGTAGGTTCTAACAGATAGCCCATACAGTTTATACCTGTCAAGCATTTAATTCTTGACCATTTGTCGATTAGAGATCATCCTTATCTTTCTTCCACTGGATGAGATAACACAAGAATATTTAAATCTTTACAGATCTCAAAAAGGATATTTCACAAATGAATAATTTTGAATAAATATTTTTCCCGCCAAAAAGGTAATTGAAATTTATATTAACTGAAGGAAAATGGTTTATAGGTCTTAAGGAAAATATTTTATGTAGAAGACATTTCAATGTGAAAAACTCATTCAATAAACAAAATGATATATTAAGTTGTGCTCACTGATAGAAACATAAAGATCATCTAAGTACAGGTACACAGAAGTTGATATATGAAACTTCGACTTTCAAGAAGTTAGAGTAAGTAACAACAATACAACTGTAATATAATGAACTTCGACTTTAAAAGAAATACAACTACTTTGGCTTCATAGAAGTCAGAGTGAGGATCAAGTAAAATTCAACTTTATGGAAGTTAGAGTGCCAGCTAATAGATAGTAGATTTTGACTTATCTGAAGTCAGAGTAAGTCTGACTTCGACTTTCAAGGAGTCGAAGTAAGGCTCAATAGATAAGCAATCAGTACAAAGCCTTCGACTTTTCAGGAGTCGGAGTACAGCCAGACTTCGACTTTTCAGGAGTCGTAGTACTGCCAGACTTCGACTTCTATGGAGTCGGTGTACTTCCAGACTTCGACTTCTCAGGAGTAGAAGTACTGCCAGACATCGAATTCTACGGAGTCGAAGTACTGCTAGACTTCGACTTCTCAGTAGTCAGAGTGCTACCAGTTTGTTCATCAATTGAAGCATTACTTCTATTTTCCTAGAGTCGGAGTCAAGAGTCGGAGTTAGTGTGATATACAGTATACGTTGTGGACTTAAGAGAAATCTCGTTTGTGCTGAAAGATTCTGTGTAAGCATGAACTTTGGCTATGATATATTTGTATATATATAAGAGCCTTTAAATTATTAATTTTCTTAAATGGTAGTAACGAAGATATTAAAAGGTTTTGTCATAGCAAAAACATCATGATAAATGTTTAGCAATGTATTAGCAATATAGATAAGGATAGTTGCTCAACAATTCTCCCCGTTTTTGTTAATGATAAAAGCTTTTAAATAGAAAATAAAAAAAAACAAATTTAATTTTGCAAAGCAAATGTTTTCTCTGTCCTATAAAATTGTTTCTTTCTTTCTTTCTCCCCCTTTGTGGCATTAACAGAAAGGACATGGGACAAGGAGAGAGAGAGAGATACAAATGTGGAGAAATAGATCTATATAGATTACTCTAAAGACAAATTTCATTCAATGAGTGAAAGATGAGCTAGGAAGATAGAGGGAAGGAATAATTGAGTGAAGAAGGGCTGAAGAAGATCCCATAACTTACGCTCATTTACAACAAAGAAATTAGTAAATTTCTCACGATCTATGTCATAGGAGGTCCTATAGAAGGAATTTTCCTATAGGATTTAACATGTCTGCGATGATACCAAGTGAGTCTTCTATAGTAGTCTTCATTGGATAGGGTACCCTAAAGAGGAATGAATTTCTTCTTGGCTGCCTGATGCAGAAAGTCATGGATAGCAAGGTTCCAATGAAGACCTTGGGAGTGAGCTGCTTCCTTGGCTTGGTAATAAATATATCTCCGTGTCCATTTCTGAAACAAAGATTTCCAAAGATTGTCATAAGCCTTAAGGAGATAGATAGATGGAGATAACTTGATTTTCTGGCACTCTTCACTCTCTGTTGGTAAGCTGCTGCCCATTCATCTGCATTCAATCTCTCTGACTATGCAAAGCAGTGCTGAAAGTCCTTCATGTGTTAAGAATTCTTGGGAGCTTACATCATGGTGAATCTATGGAAGGATAGCTTGATGTTATACGTAACTTTGAATCTAGCTGCCATCCGGATAAGCCTATTGAACACAATTTGAGCAAACTGCTTCCTGGAAGAAATAGCACCAACTAGACTGGGATGCAGTCCACAGGGCAGTCTGATAGTCATGGAAGGAGTGATTGGTCTCTGACCCTGAGTGATCATCCACCACTGCCCTTTGTTGACATCTGGCAAGCCTAACTTGAATCTATCTTCATTGAAGACATTCATTCTAGTGTAGCTATCCTTGATCTCTCTAAGATGGTTGCCAAAAAGGTCAAAGAATCTTAGATTTAGGTGCTAGTGGACGGTGAGAAGAGAGTTTTCTAGACTGGCTAAAATGAATTTTTCGACTTCAGTAGGGTAAAGATTGAGAAACTCTGAAGGGGAAGAACTATGGCTTTTTTGTGTGATGAGATTCACATCAGCCAATAGAACTTCAGAAGTTTTTAAAGAAGAGGGATCCAGTCTTCAAACTTGTAGTCTAGCATCCTATGGACTTCAAGGAAGACTTTTATGGACAAAATGTTTTGAACAAATTCATGTGATGTTCAGAGTGGTAGATGAAAGCATACCAAAAAGGTGGAAGAAGGGAGCTATGTCTGTGAGGAAATGCTCCAGAGGGTAATACCATACTAGGTACTATCTGGCCAATTCAAGGAGTAGAACTAATTGTGGAAGAGAGTGATGATATAGGAGAAGAAGAGAAGAAATGTGGAGGTAAGGTATGGAGAGAGGGAGTATCCACAATGTGAGTTTTGAACCTATACTTCAAAGGAAAGGATACTTCAAAGGAAAGGAAGGGATTGAAGTATTTATTGGAGACTCTATTTCTATTTGAGAGGTGGAAGGAGGAGGATCAGTGGAGGCAGAAAGGATAGGTTGAGAAGTGGAAGGAGGTGGTTGTTTAATAACTAGTGGAGGTGAAGGGTCAGCGGGAGGAGGAGTAGGAGTAGGAGGAGATGAGATAGTCAAGGGTTGAGATGGAAAAACTGGAAGACCAGATTTCATGAGCTTCCTTCTAACCCTCCTCTTAATGGTTTTGACTTGAAGATCGGCTTCTACATCTAGAGGCTGCTCTAGCTGCTTCGAATGCTGCTCAGATATCTATTTTGACTGCTACTACTCTAACATAATCACTGGATCCACACTACGCTATTCTGAACTTATCTCTATTTGTGGGACCAAGTCCTCTGGCTATTGCTGTTGTTGCTCAGATTGAGCAGGTGGGGGAACTTGTGCACTGCCACTACCCTGTTGGCACACAAACTAAAGAAGTAGGTCCTTCATCTGTTGGACCTCTTCAGATAGGAAGTCAAACTTCACATCTATCTGTTGGATCTACATTTGTATGACTGACAGCATCTCTTGCTGTTTCATAAACAATTCCATCATATGATCAACCGGTCTACTGGTCTCCCACTGAGACCTTGGCCGGGTTTCAACATGAGGTGGAGAGACAAAGGGGTGCTCCTCATAAGAAGGCTCAAAGGGTATAAAACTGGGATCATCCTAAGCCACTCCCTTGCCCCTTAAGTCCCTTAGAACATGATTGATTATATCATCAGGAGCATCTTGTTCTTGAGAGGGGACAGTAGTATGAATCTCTATTTGTTCTGCTACTGGTGCTTCTTCTTCTCTAACTTCTTCTTGTGTCGGAATAGAAGAGGAACTCTGTGCCTTATCTGGAAAAACTTCATGAGAGCACATGGGGATAGAGTCCTTAATCCAAACATTCAGAGACTTATCTTCCAAACATAATGGCTTCTCCTCAAGGTGGAGAGCCCAACTTTCTCTTTCACAGAAGTAGACACCTCATCGAGTAAGTCTACTGAAAATTTCTTGAACACAAGGGTTAGCAGGGTCCATAGGCAAGGGACTCCTGCAGTTTCTTGCAACATGCCATCCTTTTCAAGATTATGGAAGGCAAGTTGATTTGTGCCTCTGAATAGCCCAAAACAACAAACTGTCGTCTCTTGTAGTGATGGAGGAGTGTGTTCTTGCTTTAGGGGTGATGATGTTGGAGATTATGGAGTGAAGAATTCTATTCTCTGTTGATAGCTTTTGACTAGAAGCCCTTTCTTAGAGACAGATCCTAAACTTTCAATTAATCCTAATTTTTGCTTCTCCTTGGACACAACTTCACTGATGTTGTGTCCAGAGTTCGGGCAACCCAAGAGTTCAACCAAAAGTTCTTCTGAAACTGTAACAGTGATACCCTTGACTGAACCTATAACTGAACCTTCTGTTGTGATTTGGAGAGAGAGGTAGAAAGCCTTCAGAGTGCCCTCAAACGTCGGTTTAGAAATCTGACAGAGCCTCGACCATCCCATAGCTACTAGGGTTTCCTTTACCCATCTTACTCTACTTGTCAACTGACTAAAATCTATTGTTTTCCCTGGGCAAATAGAAGCCTTGACCAAAGATAGTCGTTGGAACTACTTAGTGGTTAACAAGGTTCCTTTTGGAGCCCTAGATGAAGCCATCTAGATAAACCGACGAAAAGAGTTTGAGATAGATAGAAGAGAAGATGTAGAGATGGTCTACAAAGGTTAAAGATCCTACCTTTCTTCAAAAAGGAGGTGGAAATCTACAGAGGCTTCGAGCTTGGTTCTGTCGAGTTGAAGAACGAACACAGAATGAGGAGAAAGACGATAGAGGAGTCGAAGAGACTTCAAATAGGTGATTTTTCAAATGGAAGGAAAGGGTCTTAATAAAGACGGGGATATGTACAGCCGCGTAGATAAGGAGATGGACGATTGAGATTTAATGAGTGAACGGTTACAATTTATTACCCTTAAAATAAAATATTATTATTTTTAATTTAAATTGAATTATAGACTCCGACTTCACAAACTCTGACTTCATGAGAGTCGCAATTCATGACTCTGACTTCACAAGAGTCGAAGTCTCAGGACTTGGAGAAATTTGGCATGAATGTAACAAACAAAGCAGTAAGGAGAATTCAACTTCTAATCAGGATTACACATACCTATTTCTCTTCTTATTGAAGTAAATCTATCTTCGGGGAGAGGTTTAGTGAATATATTAGCTAAGTGATTATCTGTAGTGACAAATTCAAGTAGAATATCCCCATTACTTACATGGCCCCTGATGAAATGATGTATGACCTCATTGTGCTTGGTTCTTGAGTGCTGAATTGGATTTTTGGTTAAGTTGATTGCAGTTGTGTTGTTACAAAGTATTGGAATTGCTTGAAGTGTATGACCATAGTCTTCTAGGTGATGCTTAATCCACAGCAGTTGAGTGCAGCATCTTCCAGCTGCAATATATTTTGCTTCTGTTGTGGACAAGCAACTGAGTTCTGCTTTCTGGAAGACCAAGAAATCAAGCATCTTGCAAGCATTTGACAAGTACCACTTGTGCTTTTTCTATCTATTTTGCATCTAGCATAGTCAGCATCACTATATCCAAGCAGTTTAAATTCAAAACATCTGGGATACCATAAACCCAATTTACTTGTATTTATAAGATATCTAAAAATTCTTTTAACAACATTAACATGAGATTCTTTAGGATCAGCTTAAAATCTGGCGCACAAAAATACACTAAACATTATATCTGGTTTACTAGTAGTAAGATAGAGTAATGACCCAATCATACCTCTATAGATCTTTTAATCTACTTTCTTACCAAGTGGATCACACTATCTAACTTACCTGAGCTCATGGATGTTCCTAAGGGCTTACACTTGTCAAAACCATATTTAGAAAGTAATCTAAAATATTTTTGTTTGACAAATGTGAGTACCTTCCTTGGTCTGCTTGATTTGCAACCCAAGAAAATAGTTAAGATCACCATCATGCTCATCCCAAACTCACTTTGCATGAGATTTTCAAAGAATTTGCAGAGTGATACATTAGTAGAACCAGGATAATATTATCAACATATATTTGGACAATTAAGATTCCTTCTAAAAATTTCTTAATAAATATGGTGCTATCTACTTTACCCCTTATAAAATCATGTGATATAAGATAAGCACTTAGTCTTTCATACCAAGCTCTTGGAGCTTGTTTCAAGCCATATATGCTTTCTTTAGACAGAAAACATGATTTTGATACTTAGTATCTTCAAAACCTGGTGGTTACTCAACTACACTTCTCTTTTATGAAACCATTTAGAAAAGCACTATTGACATCCATCTGAAATAAGTTGATATTAAAGAGCATGCATAAGCTAATAGAATTCTAATTGCCTCTAATGTAGCAACTGGTACATATGTTTGATCAAAGTCAATGCCTTCCTCTTGGGAATATCCTTGTGCTACCAGTCTAGCTTTTTCTTCCTTGATCACTCCTGATTCATCCATTTTATTTCTGAAGACCCATCTGGTCCCAATAACGGGATGGTCAGAAGTCTAGGGACAAGAGTCCAGACCTTACTATGTTGGAACTGTTTAAGTCCCTCTTGTATAGCTAGGATCCAAGATTCATCTGCCAGTGCATCATCGATTGGCCTAGGCTTAATTTGAGAAACAAATGAAGTGAAATCACAGGTACCTTGTCTTGAGGATCATCTATAATATTTTCCTTGGATGATCTTTGTGATATCTCAATCTTCTAGGTAATCCTTCGTGTGTTTCTCTCTTGTGGTTGTAGTCCTTCTAGTGGTTGATCTTCTTTATCTTCAAGAGAAGCTTGTTCTAGATCCCTGCACAGTTTTTCAACAACATCCTTCTTCTTTATTTTCTTAATAGAAGGGTTAGTTTCATCAAAAGAATATGATAGATTGTTCAATAGTTAAAGTTCTTTTGTGAATACTTTGTATCCTCTAGGTTTTGAGATAATCCTAATAGAAAACCTTCATCTCTTAGCATGCAATTTACCTAAATTCTTTGCCATTATTTAAAATTAAACACTTACAACCAAGGAGTCGGAGTAAGGCTTAATAGATAAGCAATCGGTACAAAGACTTCCACTTTTCATGAGTCGGAGTATTGCCAGACTTCGACTTCTTAGGAGTCAGAGAACTACCAGACTTCGACTCTCAGGAGTCGGAGTACTGCCAGACTTCGACTACTCAGGAGTCGGAGTGCTACCAGTTTGTTCATCAATCGAAGCATTACTTCGACTTTCTAGAGTCGGAGTCAAGAGTTAGAGTTAGTGTGATATACAGTATACGTTGTAGACTTAGAGAAATTTCATTTGTGTTGAAAGATTCTGTGTAAGCATGAACTTTGGATAAGATATATTTGTATATATATAAGTGCCTTGAATTATTAATTTCTTAAATGGTAGTAACGAAAATATTAAAAGGTTTTGTCATAGCAAAAACATCATGATAAATGTTTAGCAATGTATTAGCAATATAGATAAGGATAGTTGCTCAACAGTAGATCCTTTGGAAAAAACATCAGAAAACTCACAAACAACAGGTACATAAAAAACTGACAACTCGTTAGGCTCCAAAGAACAAACAGAAGCAAGATATGCTACACAACCATCGCGGATCAAACGACGAGCTCTAATAAAAGAAATAAAAGGTTGACGGGTAGACTGGATATGTCGAAATAATGAACGGTTGTCCAAGGTATCACAAACCACACAGTCTTCGCTGACAGTCCACCACAGCCAAGTGAGCCTCCAACTAGTCCATGCCAAGGATGATGTCGAAGTCACGAAGCTATAACGCGTACAACCTCGCCGGCAACTGGTGTCCCTGGAGCTCAACTATGACACCCTCAAGGTAGCCGAAAGAACACATGTAATCACTAGATGGAGATCAACCATCACATCACACGTGCCTCTTACGTTTATGACGAACGAGCAACTGATCAAACTCGAAAGAAAAACAAAGGGAAGCACCGGGATCAACCAGAATATGAGAAGCTCTACCAAGGATAGGCAAAGTACTTATGACCAAGTTTGACACATCGAACTCCTCCCTAGTGAGAGCCATCACACAATCACGACCACGCCCACGCTGCGGCGCCTGCTGGGGCTACTGCTACTGCTGCGGCGGCTGTCGGTGTCGTGGAAACTGCTACTGCTGCTGGTATGGCTGAAACTGCTAAGGCTGCTAATACTATTGAAATTGTTGAGGCTACTACAGGTACTGCCGCTGCTGCTGCGGAGGGTACTGGTACTATGGAAACTACTGAGTGTACTACACTGGCTGTTGTGGCTGCTGGACTTGCCCCATTAGGCAATCCCTCCTGTAATGGCCTGGTAACCACAAGTGTAACAGGTCACCTCTGGCCTACCCTGCTCGGCTCCCTGCTGGACCGACTGCTTTGCAAACCTCGACTGACGCTTCTGTTGCTAGCCCCTTCCGCCCCTACGAGTGGTCATCTGCTTGAACCTCGAGCGCAAATCGAAACTGCCCGAACCAGAAGAAGAAGAAGTCGCGCTACCACGACTACCTGTGGGATGTTGGTACGTTGTGGCTCTACAAGAAGCTTCTCTCTGTTGCTGCAGCTGGGGCTGCCAGGTCTCTCTGTCCAAGGTGGTGGCCTTAGCCACTGCCACTCCCAAAGTGGCACACATGTGAGCGATCATGCCCATACGCAAATATGGCCTCAGTCCTGCAATAAACATCTCTGCACAAGCCTGCTCACTATCGAAAACATGTGGAACATGCCTCAACAACCTGACAAACCTCTGGTGATACTGAGCAACCGTCAAATCACACTGAACCAACTCATGAATCTTATCTCGCCTCTCAAGTCGAGCGTAATCAGGAAAATACTCACCGTGAAAGACCTCCAGGAACCGCAGCCAAGAAACATGATTGAAATGCTGCCTAGGAAGTGTGTTTGCCTCTGAACTCTCCACCAATCATGGGCGGGTCCCTTCAGCTGATACACTGCCAATCTAACCTGATCCTACTTAGCGCACTCCATGGTCTCGAATGTATGCTCCAACTCGAGTGTCCAACTCTCAGCTCTATCTAGGTCATAGTCGCCAAAGAACGTCGGTGGTAGGAGGCGCAAAAACCACTCCAAGAGGGCGGTCCTGTCCTCAGTAACAGCTGTCCTCCTCCTACCGACCTGGGTACTCCCAGTACCTGACACCTGCTAAACTACTAGCTGCTCTACCTGCGGATCTACCTACTGCTCTGGTACTACTAGGGGAGGTACTGGCGGCTGACCTCCAGCTGCCATCTACCCTGGCTGCCATGTCCCCTAGAGCATGGCCCTAAAAAATTGCTCGGCCATAGGGAACCAATCTACATACTGCTCGGGTGGGGGCTAGTACCACTGCTACTACTGCTCACTCGCTGTTGCCGCTGCCTCCTGAGGCTGTGCCACAGACTTCTCCACTGACACATCCTCTTGAACCTGGCCTAGCGCTGGCATATCTAACTCACCTTCTTGCTCCATTAGCTCTCTGGTCTGCCTACGCCTCCGCGGAGCCATATCGTGCACTATACACAACCAACAAGGTTAACGACACTAACTCGGGTGGCTAGTAGTGTACTTGTACTACTGTTGTGACTTCCTGTTGCAGTTTAAATCCACTACAAGTCCTATTAGACCCTCACTCTGATACCAGTTGTAACGACCTCGAGAACCCAACCCTCGGCCACAGCCGAGGACCCGATTTTCGCGGCCGCCGCCCACCGATCTGGGGACCCGAAAGGGCTATAAACAAGTCTAACAAAATATGTAAAGGAAATAAATGTCAACTACATAACAAGGAGCACATGCGCAGAAATAGAAAGAAGTGCGAGACCCCAACGTAACGCTCTAGGTATAGTCCTAACACACACACACAACAAGTACAAGTAAAAAGGGGGAGGCCAGAGCCCTTAGGGGCACACCCAAGGGTGAAGTACAACTGAGAAGGCGAAACCCACTGCTAGCTACGGGGATGACGACTCCCGCCCCATCTACTCCACCCTACGTGCACCCAGCTACTGCTAAGAAGTCCCACCTGGAAAAAGAAGGGATGAGCTTCACAACAAAAGCTCCATAGGGACTACCAATCTCCTACTGGCTCTAACAGGCGGGAAAGCATTTATAAATAAAGTAAATGACAGCAGTTATATATTTTCTAATCTACACTTGAAAGTGCGGAAGCAAAGCTAACTAGCTTGTAACGGTACGAAAGGACACCACGGTCGGAAACTCCATACGACCTGCACGTCGTGACCACCACATGGCCGTAAACACAGACATGGGGAACCCCACCTGGACCATGGTTTGGCGTGCCAGATTGAATGGGTCCGATTCAGCCGAATCGGATTGAATCGGGAGAAACCCGATTCGCCCGATTCTCATTGAATCGGACCGATTCCCATCTGATTCCCATGCAAATCGGCCCGATTCAAGTGAATCATGGTGGATCAGGAAAAACCCGATCCACCCCGATTCCTCGATGTGTCGAACCTTGACCTGGACAAGCGACACTAGCTATGGAAACAGCTACAACTAGTCAACTGGTCAAAAATGTCCACTAACATTTTACCCTCGACCCAAGTCCAAACCTTCACGTCTCGTTAGAGTGGGGGCAGGAGCACAAAGTAACACAACAATAACCTCCGTAGTCTGGCCGGACTACGGTCCCATGCCTGGCCTCTATAGGTGGTTCCGGGGCCACAAAGAGCGAGGCAGTGAGAAAAAGGACTGGTTGGCTTGCACCAGGTAGAACTCCGGCCATCCTCGGTGTCCCAGACCAACCAAGAGAGCTCTGAAAATGACTCGATACCATTGTCCTAACCACCGTTTTCCCTTCTACCCCAGATTTCGTGACTCGAGTACGCTCGTCACCCCAAACGCTCCCTCTAAGGCGCACGAGGATGGGGGTCCCAGGTAAACGGTAACAACCTCTCTCAGGGGACAATCCTTCAGGTGCCAAGCACTAGGCGAACGACTAGTGTAGGATCATACTAGGAGACTAGCACTGGTGCCACGGGTACAGAAAGAACTAGAAACGGAGAAGACTCCATGGAAAATGGAACCCCGCGAGTACTTACCTGAATTTGATACTGTCGCGACGCCCCTGACCGTTGCGACACTATCGTGACGCCAAGGCCAGCCGCGACCATGTCACGACACCCTTGGTCGTCGTGATGATGTCGCGGCGCCCATGCCCTCTGTGACAGTCGAAGGAGTCGCGGCCAGCACATGCGTCGCGACATCATCGCGACCCATAGGCCTGTCGTGATCTCAGCCGAGAGGGGGCTCAGTACAGTCCTCCCAGGGACCACCCCAAAACTGGTACAAATCGCATCCACAGGGGGAGGGGAGCATGGGAAACACTAGGAAAGCATGTAAACAAACCAAACCACCCTCAACCCCACGAATCATGCATTACATGGAGAACTACACTCAAAGGAAACCTCTCCAACCACAAGCATGGACCTCGTACCCCACAATCCCCAAAACCAAGAAGAAACAAGGATCTCAAGGGGAAGGGGAGCATGCTAGAATGAGAGGAAGACAAGAGTCCCTACCTCAATGAGTAGGGCCAACCCGTTGGGGCCTTCATGTCGGAATGGCCACCTCCTCCTCGCTCCTAGCACCACACGGACACCTCCTACATGAACGGGGCATCACCTCCTCTCCAAGAACACCCAAGAATCACCAGAAAAGCAAAGGGGCTCGGA